>WEKX01009322.1:160668-176963 GCA_013390025.1 Pitta sordida | reverse complement strand
GACCTCATTGCTGTTTACAACTACCTGCGGGGAGGTTGCAGCCAGATGGGTGTGGACCTCTTCTTCCAGGCTGATGGCACCAGAACGAGAGGGCATGACCTCAAGCTACGCCAGGGGACGTTTAAACTTAATGTTAGGAAGCGGTTTTTCACAGAGAGAGTGATTGCACATTGGAATGGACTGCCCAGGGAGGTGGTGGAGTCACCATCCCTGGAGGTGTTTAAGAGAAGACTCGATGAGGAGCTTAGTGACATGGTCTAGCTAGGGGGTGTAGGGCTGGATGATCCTGGGTCCCTTCCGGCTCGGAGTGGCCTGCTAGACTGTGAGGGAACTAGGTTTGTGTTACCGCTCTGGGATGTGCTTTTGGTCTCTGTACGGGTGTTAGATGGTGAGTTGGACTAGATGATCCTTGTGGGTCCCTTCCAACTCATAATATTCTGTGATTCTGTGAAACACGAGGAACACTGTGGGTAGAAGAGAAAGACATGGCTGTGTTTTTCCACACAACATATTACAGTAACAAGCACTCCCCCACAACGTTGGCTGACAGATGTTCAAGACTTGGAAAAAAAAAATCTGCTTTCAGCTGATGGTTGAACCACCACTTTTGAAATAAGTGTTAGTTCCAAGCTGATGATTTCATGTGGGCAGAGAAATGGGAGGAGAAAAACATGAACTGGGTAACAAGGAGCAAGAACAAAATGGGAAAATAAAACCTTGGTGCTGACAGAGCTGACAAATGTAATATGTCCTGGGCAGCAGAGAAGAAAAAATAAAACAGAGCTGGATGTGAAAGAGATGGAGCAGTGGCCTTCAAACAGCTGTTTGTGTCTCTGGAACTCAAACATCACAGAGGTCCAAACTTCCCACTAGGTCTTGGACACAGGATACTTAGTTACTACATATGTTTCCTATCAGTGCCCAGGAGAAGCTTGGGGTGGATATCCCATCCTAAGGCATTGAGAAGGCATCTCTGAGGCATGGGCCATGCTGGGGGAGGATGAGGATCTGTGTTTCTGGGGAGACTGAGCAAGAGTTTGAACACAAAGAGAAGTGTCTTCAGAGTCTGGTTGACACCTGAAGATCACCCATTAGGTGATCCAGTTTACCAGCCCTGGCTGTGGCTTGGGGCATGATCTTTCCCTAGACAATAGAAGTGTTCAGTGTGCAAGGTCCAGTTCATCATGGATGAACTTGCTGGCACAGACAAAATCACCAAGCTGTCAGAGTTCCGCTCACGTCAGTAGGAATGAGGCGAGAAATCAGTTTGAACATGAGGCAGTGCATGAACTAGGCATGTCAGCAGACTTCAGTTGCTTTTGAATTCCTGGCCCTCAGCTAGGATTTGTTTTGCATCTGGCATAGCCTGGATTTTCTCTAAGGCTACTAAACCTTTTCCAGCTATAGCCTGAGCAACTGAAGCATGAAGGGGAGGATTAATCTCAAGCAATGAGCCTTCAAGTAGTTGACAGTTTGTTTGGGTTTGAGGTTTTTTTTTTATTAGGATAACAGAGGTATGTGTGTAGGAACTAAAAATCCTTGGGGTGTATCCATTTCAACACACTGTTTGTTGGACTGGTTTTCTCGGCTCATGGACAGACTGCAGCAACATGAGGATAATCCCTTTCTGTCTTTGCTTCCTTCTTCCTCGTCCCAAGCAGGCAGGAGTGACTGGAAAGACTATTTACAGTCTTCCTCAGAATTTCCCCTGCCTTGCCTTACCTTCTTCCCCCTCATTTTGCCATCTCAGGTATCTACTACAAGCTAAAAATTCTTATTTAATCTGACGTTCAAAGTAAACTAGCTGTGCTATCACCTTGCACATATCCCTATCTTCTCTGGCAGCCTGGGGATACTTGTTTACTCACTGTGAATGTTGCACTGATTTGTACATCTTCTTTAAAAAAAAAATTAATCAAAACATTATAATATACCACCAAGTAGCATTTAGTTTTGTAAAGCTTCATTCATACCCAAAAATGTTGCAAGAGAAGACGATTGCTGGAAATATTAACTTCAATATAAAAATAACAAGCAATGTCAGTTTTCATCTCTATTAACCCTTGATATTACCTGTTTAAAGGCACATATATGTAGTTTCTACATTTTTATTCTGGAAGACAAATTAATCCAATAAAAGCCAGCAACATATGGTGGTTCTTGTTTTGCTTTGTTTTCTGTGTGCAACACTTTTTAAAAATAATGTTCTCTAAAAGACAAGCAAAGTTAAATGTTTTCCTTTTCTACTGATGAATCATCTGGCCATTTGGATAGATTGAACTAATGGGAATTCCAGTAGCCTGAGCCCTGTATACCAGAGAGAAAGACAGCAGTGCATAATGTGAAGGAGTGTATCCTTTGTGCATGCATGCATCCCTCCTTTCACACATACATCCAGTTCTAGCACATTAATACTAGACAGGAGGGAAAAGTTCTAAAAGAGGAACTATTCATTCTCTTGTCTCTGTGACTGTGGAGGCTAATTGTGATGAATGGTGCTAGAAAATTTTTTGAGTTTTCTGGAAGCACTTTGGCCCTACATTTTTAAATTTAATCTTTATCACTTTATTAAAGGGGACAATGTTTTCCCAGCGTATACCAGAGGAAGAATGTATCAAAATGGAAAAACTAAGTACAGTTTCCATGATTTATGCCATTTACTCTGCAAACATAATACCTAGAGCAGAACTTTGGCAGGTGTTAATCAGTATATTTTTCTTTGCACCAGTAGACCAGCTTCAGCTTATATCAGCTGAGAATCTGGCTCTGTATATTAAATAAAAAAGTGGGTCTGGCTTCCTGAGCTTTTGTAGTAGACACTCAAAACTGTTTGTTATTGAGCTGTGAGATTGAAAAGCAATCTCACTTTTCAGTATTGGCAGCAGGCTAGAGAAATGGGGACATAGTGTGCTGAGCTCCTGGGTAGAAGAAATGTTTTCCTTCAAACCATAACAACCTTTTTGGCTATTAGAAGGAATATGTTCAAACTTCCTTGGCAAGCAAAGGTGGGACACTAGTCAGTTACTACATGAAGGCTTTGAAGAGGTAGGGAATAATAAAAGGTGGGAAAAAATTAAAGAGGAAAATCTTTTTTTGTTCCCAGATGGGTAGCTAAGGTGTAACCATTCTTCCCTCTGCCTTGGAATCAGAACACAAATTGGCCTGATACATCAAAATCAATATTTTTTTACAGTAACTTACCTCAGATGTTGTGTCTGGTTTATAGAGAGCCACAAGGTTTTAAAACAGGTCCAGTTAGTTTCTGAGAGTGCCTTCAGGTAATATTTCTGATCTATAAATTGTTCTGGACAAAGTCTTTTGAATGGTGCACATTATAGTAGGAAAATCAACTGAAACCCTCCCTGATATTCCTGAATTAATGTGGAGATGAAACAGGACATAATTTTGGGGAAGAAGCTGGAGATTTCCAGGGTAAGACTGGAACATTGTTTTGGTAGAAATGATACAGATGCATGTGTATATTAGTAGTAGAAACTGTCATGTGCAGAAAATTGCTGTCAGAAAAAATAACAGTGAAAACTTAGGTAGAAGCTGGAGGGAAATTGTGGAGCTATAGAAATATATGCACACTATTTTGTCTGATCCTTAAACAAGCTTCATTTAATCAAGATGATTACTCAGGATATGTTCAAAGGAGTGCTGATTCTTATGTACTGGAACATGAAAAAAATTCTCATAATGTGTAGATCCTGTAAGATCTTAAGGTCACAAAAGGTGAGCTTTATATAACAATTTTTGGGGGAAAGGATATGAAAGCTCGATGGGTTTGAATGTCAAAGTCTGGTGTTCACTGACTGTGCTTAGATGTTGTAATTGCTTGTTTTGGAAGAAATACACTTTTGAGTATACAGAGCACACTACGTATTTTAAAGATTAGACTTCTCTTTAATAAGTAATATTTTGTTACCTCAGGGTTTCAGTATAGCAGACTTATTCTTAAATGATGCTTTCTTATAAGAGTTTGACCTAAACTCCTAAATAGCTCTGTTATGTCCAGTGACCTCATTCTTATCAGGTTTTACAGGTCAGTGGTGAATTAAGCATCCAGCTTCCTGCTAATTAATCCTATTTGGTTAAAGAACTGTTAGACTGAATTATCTTATCTCTGTTAAAAGGAAGTTTTTACAGGATTGGCACCAGATTACTGTTATGAATAACAACCCTTTGCAAGTTTGACATACAATACATGAGCAAAAGGGTAGAAGAGCAAAAAGAAGAGGTCAGCACACAAATGCCATGTTGTTCTTCAGTGTTTTGCCATAACATGAATGATTCGAGTTATTACAGTACCCAGACAGTTCTGAAATTATACAGCCCCGAAATCTTCCTCTCCTGCAAGGTATTGCATTTTGGCACGCGAGCCCAAGTGTCTTGTCAGAAACCCAAGCCCCAGTTGGTGTGACTGCAGATGAGAGAGGTAGACAAAGCCGATGGTGTATTTGTGTACATGGACCTTTTTTTACTTCAGAATAGCAGCAGCCTGACAGAACTGAAACCCACTACGTGGCAGGAAGTCTCTGTCAAAATGGTTGACACTGAGACTGCACAGCTTGTTATAACCGAGAGGCCCCTGCGGAGCCTTTTCTCTGTCAAGTTTTAAAATCAATGGATTATGTTAAATGAAATGGAAGGTGAGTTCTTGTGGAAAATACTCATGAGTACATAGAGGGTAGGGCATTCAGTAACTATAAACTAGGTAGCAGAAATATATTTGGTGGTTCTAGTCCATGTTGGCTGAGTTATTCATGCACCAATAAGTTTATAGATGCTGCTCCTTTATTATTTTTCCCCCTTTCTTTTGCCTTTAACTGCTCACCACCATTATGCCTTTCAGTGCTTTATTTTTTGGTCTGGATGAAGTGGACAAAGTCTATGGCAGGCAAGGTTCACCCTGCCAACAGGCATATCCTCGGAGCGGGGCAGAGAG
Organism: Pitta sordida; assembly: GCA_013390025.1. Classification (NCBI taxonomy): domain Eukaryota; kingdom Metazoa; phylum Chordata; class Aves; order Passeriformes; family Pittidae; genus Pitta; species Pitta sordida. The sequence continues at coordinate 172,015 of WEKX01009322.1, read as the reverse complement.
GGAGAGGAAGAAGATGTTTATACAAGACCTTATTTTTACTTTACGTATCACATGGAATTTGGAGAACTACGTCTATGAAAAGTACATATTTAATAGGACAGATGTTGGCATGGGGGAACAGCCTTAGCTGTTCTGAGGACTGTTAACAATGGATGTCTTTTCACCTGAGCTGCTTGAAATAACCCACCCATGTGGATCCTACGTCACCCATTCAGCTTGCTTTTCTGCCTAGAGCTACCAGGGCCCTGGCACCGGTGGTGTCTGGACACCTCAGCTGTAGTACCTGGCTTCGAAAAAATGTTTGGCAAATGCCACTTCCAGGATGCTGGCAGGAACAGGCAGGGTCTGTAAAGATTTATGTTCACTCTGCTCAGGGTGAGGAGGATCAGGACTGGGAGAAACCCATAAATCTAAATAATTAGAAGTCAAATAATCTACGCAGAAAGATTATGAAATCCTGGGTACTCTCCTAGGGGCACTGAGGTATTTTTGTCTGTAGGATACTAACAACAAACCCAACCTCTTGTGGTATGTGCCTCTCTTTAGAATCAAAATAGCAAATCTTTTGTGGATATTTCAGATGTAATTCGGAGATGTTTAATGGAGACTGCAGCATTTTATTATTAAGGGTGAATAGAAAGATTAGTTTTAGCACTTTAGACATTTCAGAAACCAGAAGAAGATGTATACTGGATAGCAAGAGGAAAAGAAGGGGCAACTATTAAGTAAAAAGGACTAATTTAGAACAACAGCTCCACTAAAACCTGTTTTTAACCGCTAAACATACCTCATTTCCCCTCTAAAGTACCACTGCCAGCAAAAGAGTGGCCACGGGCTGCAAGCACGAGGTCCAGGCCTTAGGTAGGTATAACTAAAACCAAAAGGTGATGAAGAATTATTTTCCCACATTGGCAGCAGGGTGCCCATAATATAGCAATTATTTCAATATTAAGGACAACTACCCATTTCTGGATGCAAAATGATACATTAAATTAAATGTTTGTGATGAGTTGCTAGTGTATTTTAAAGTCTGCAAAACTAGCTAAAATAATGTTTTTTCAACAGCATGAGAGATCTGTGAAGTAAAGCTCCTTCAGCACTAAACTCGCACTGAAAATCTACAGAAAATTGCATTTCTTTATGTAGGAAATAAAACATATAGAAAAAGGGACAATGAATAAGAGGGTCTTAGGATACATGAACAGCTTTGGCTGCTGGGTAACTATTCTTTGTCTGGCCTGTGTCTGAGAGTCCCAAATGTTTTCCTCATTAATGAGTACAGAAGGCTTATGAACTGCACTTAAATGTAGGGCATTTTCCCAGCAAAAAAAGGGAAGAATTCAAAAATGCTTACACTAAAAAAAAGGATTTTTTCTCAAAGATAAATCTGAATTTTGAATTTCTATTAGCAGGTTTTCTATGTGGCTGGAGTCAGCCACTTCTGTCTTTGAGGACCATATATTTGCTATGCTGCACTATATGTTACAGCCTAACATGTGCATAATACAATTAATTTGATCTAAGCTGAGCTGAGTGTGCCCAAGTATACTACTGGCTTTCATCACATGCACTGACCTATTCCGTTCTAAAACAAGTGCCTGTGTGGTTTTTTTCATGCTTCTATATCCTAAGGTGATCTGTGAAAAGCAAAGGAGTCAGATTTGTACCGTTTGGCTCCCTACAACACAGACTTACTGAACAGCCTATTCTGGAACTCATATACTTCCAAATGACACATAAACCTCTAAGCCTTAAACCAACAGACTGCACATCTACTGGCATGGTTATTTTTAATTGTCTGCCTCATTTTGCACACCAGCAATAATCTCATGCCTGGCAAATTGGGATGATCTGGCTTAAAAGTTCAGCAGCAGCCAGGTTAAAAAGACCAGAGGAAATGGATAGCTCATCTCTGGAAAATGCAGCCCTTTGGAATAACGCCAGAACTCCTTAAAAACAAATAAGCTCAGGATTACAGTTTATTAGAGGCAAAATGGCGAAATAATTCCCAGGCTGTTTTTTGACCCACTACTTCCATACTGTCATTAGCAGAGAGCAGTTTTGCTCATCCTTAATTTTCTGCGTTCACCAGGTGTGGTGTGATAATTCTATGCTTTCAGTCCATGAGCACATAAACAATTGGAGGCAACTACCGCTAAGTACAGCAGCTGCTGGAAGCGCTTCGAGAAGCCTCCTGGCACTTCCCTCCCAGTCCCTGGCAGATGACCCATGGGAGACAAAATGGAGGAGGAGGCCACCAGAGATGAAAACTGGTGGAGCAGTTGCAGCTGCCATCAAAGCAGAAACAGCCTTGGTATTTGGCTCATTTAGATCTGTGCTTCCTCTGTGCCTGGCGACTATTTCTTTGATCAGCCCACTCTCCTAAACCTCAGGGCTTTTTCCTCTGTCTGCCTGCTCACCTGCCCTGCTGCCTTGCTTTGGGCTTCCTGTTTGACTTGCCATGAGGTCAATGGCAATGCAATTGGGGTTGCCACAGCATGACACAGGGCTTGTTTGGTCTCTGGGCACATCCAAGAAAGTATGGTTAGTAATAAAAAGCTTCTATGAGACTGAAATTTAGGTGAGGAAGGCAGTGAATGATGAAAAATGCCACACTTTTATTTAGTAGGAACAGCAAGTCACTTTGCCTGCAGGGGATCAGCTGCTTTAAAGCTGTTGCTGGTTTACTTACAAAGACGATATAATTTAAGACAGATGCTGAAAGAGTGTATGCAATACCAACATTTATTTGGCATCTTCTTAACAGCAATCAAGGTGAAATTGTACAAAGAAATGTAGTGCTGTAAATGATGTGGCAAATAATTAACACCATAGAAAGACAGAAATGTACTGCCTGCCTCCAGTGGGCAGACACTGTGATGTAATCAGCAGAAAAGGGAAAATGCGCCTCTCCTTCTTTGCTGTGAAATACTATGTTGGACATCTTGCAAAGCAATACCTATCAAAGTGGCCTAACCAGTGGGCTGGCCAAAGACACATTGCTCCTACCAAAACAATGTCCTGGAATTGTGGGGAAGAGACTGATGGGGAATCACCCTTCTTGCATAGCAATCAACCATCTTCTGTGCATCACCTCAAGAAATAATCAAGAGTTGTTTGTGCAACTGTGTAAAAGCACAAATTGTCTCTTCATAAAATTCTGCGTATCTAGAGCCCAAATCCTTCCCCTATTATTCTAGTAGGAATGATAGTAACACTTGGCATGTGGAATAGAAATCTTTCTCTGAGGCTCTGCATTAGTACAACAGGTCTCCAGGGCAAAGTTATATTTGGAATGCAGTGGCAAATGAAACAAATATTATGCTGATAAATAAGAATCTCTTGGAATTAATTTTGAAAAATCAAGACCAGTCTTCAGCAGAGGAACAAGAAATGTACTAATAACATTAGCATGCCATTCACTCTGGTTTCATTCAGCAGGTCACGTCACAGGACTGTAACACTCAACAGCACTTTCAGATGAACAGTGGTACAACCATAAGAAATTCCTTAATGTTGGGGAAAGACTTAAGGAGGAGTCTGGACTGCAAGGGAGCTGAGGCTGTTGTTTGGGCTAAGATTAACTTTGAATACGTGTAGGAGTCAAGCTCAGGGCTCTATTGCAAAAGGATGAAATTACACAAACTTCTCAGCATTTTGGCTCAGACAAGATTTTCACTGTGACAGAGAACATTTAAACATCAGAGATGAAAAGCAAGGTTGTATTCCCAGTTTGGATCCTTTCTAGATTCCCAGTGGTGAGTTGAGGTTACATGCTGCGATGCCTCTTCCCTATTCCTTAGCAGAGCCCACTAGAAAGTTTGCATGCCCAAGGAGCCTGTCTAGAAACAAACGAGAGATAAAAGGACCATGTAGTGCTGTGGCTGAGAGATGTTTTGCACTTGGACTTTTAGTCTCTGCCCTTTTAGCCTTGTGAGAGCTTGAGAGTAAAAAAAAAGAACAGAAATGTGACAGTTGCCCTTATTTCGGTGTTAATGTTATTCATGCCTTACTATTTTTATCTTTCTGCAAAGCCTGTTTACAGTTCATAGCTCAGCTGGGCTAGTGCTGAAATCATCAGGACCAAGGAGCTGAAGCTGCTGCTTTGAGGAAGAGCCTTCTTCTGCCTCATGAGAAGGCGGAGAGTAGCTGAACTCCAAACTCAGCAGGAACTGAGAGCTGGAGCTGGTCTGGTCCTTTCTCAGCCAGGAAAAAGCCCCCAGCTCTCAAGTCTTGCTCATTTCTGAGGTCTTCATAAGCAATAAAACCCATGTGGCAGTGGCATACCTCAGTGAAGACTTCAGTGTTCTGGCAACTGCTCCTTAGGGAAGCAACAACTCTCCTGCCTGCACAGCAAGGGTTTGTAGCCCTCTCTGAGGTAAAACTGGGTTGGAGCTGCTGCTGTACAGCTGGCCATCCCTCCCAGCAGTGAATAGTGCTGGCAATGCCCTGGCAATGCTCAGAAACGGCTGGAGCCCCAGGGTCCCTGGCTTGCATTGCACAAAGACTGGTGGTAACTTGCAGCTGTGAAAGGTGATGGCCCTTGATGCAGCTTTTTCCGTTTGGGATCCTGCAGGGTCTCAGCAAGAGAACTGGCAGCACAGATTGGAGTCGTCTCCTCATAGGAGGTGGCTCTCCGTCCTCTTAGTGATATGGAGACAGGGCCTACTTCTACTAAATAACCTTCCTAAGGTACTGATTTGTAGAATTTCCACATTCCTGGAGGAAAAATCTTGCTAGAGAAAAAACAGTTGGGTTTTTGGGTTTTTTTTGCATCCATGTTCCTTTTCTAATTTTGGGGGAAAAATACTTCTTTTGTTTGTTTGTTTGTTTTGGGTTTGTGTTGGGTTTTTTTCCCAAAATACACTGGTTTTGCCGTGGAATGTACTTGAGAAACTGCCTAGTTAATTTTTTTCCATATTCTGACCAAACACTCTTTTCTGACAGTATTTTGCACTTTGAACCTAGCATACCAAAGCAGTGCACAATGTAGAGGAGCAGAGTTTCCCATGAACAAGGAAATCTATGAAAGAAAAAAGGAGCGTTGTAGGTGGGTGCTTTGGCAAAGTACACCACTGCATTCCTGTTTGTGACAGCAGCACGGTTCCAAACAAGGTCCTTGCTCCAGCTGCCATCCATTAGCATGTAGAGACTGGGGAATTACCTGTGATGGGAAAGAAGAAAGGAATAAGTTTTGTTTAGTTTTGTTGTTTTTTTTTTTAAAGTGAAAACCTTGATTTTTTTGGATAACAGTTTGGCTGGAGACTGAAAAACATGCAAAGCAGATAAAGTTTAATAATGGCTGCCTACTGACATCTTGCAATTCTGGAAAAGCCAAGGCAGCACCGGGATTCAGGTAGTATAGACAGGGACCACCAGCCTGGCATGGTGGCACTCCCTGGGCATCAGAAAATTTATTGCTTGGTAAGATGTCTGACACAAACTGTGATTTCCCAATGCTGACATATGGGGTCATCAAACCCCCTATTTGTCTCTTGTACTATGCACAAGTACACTGTGGTACTTCCCAGTTCTTCGCTTCCTTGGATGAATGCTTTCACACCCTTTTGGTCCATTGCTAAACAGAGTTTTGGTTGTATTCCCACTTGCAGAGCCCTAAAATGTTGAGTTTCCTTCTTTCATCTTCATGGAATTTTTATTCTTTGCCTTTAGGCCAAAGACCCATCCATACAATACTAGAGCATACCTACTCTAGTATGTGTAATGGTTAGGTCTTGGCCTCTCTGGAGATAGGTAAGCTTCTTCAACAGCAGCATGCTGTCTTCAGTAGACCTGGGTGAGATGCAAAGCTGTGTGAGATGCCAGCTAAGGAATTTTTATTGTGTCTCTATACAGGTGTTTGTCAGTATTACTTCAACAGCCAGTTTTAAGCAGGAGAAGCACCAAATCTGTAAAGCTCATTTTTTTACAGTTGCTAAGAATTGCATCTTGTGAATATACATGACATTACAGTGCACAGAAAATTCAACACAAACACTCCTGCTCTGTTCAAATATGCCCTTTGACTAGGAACATAACACACATTTTTAACAGTGAGGTTAATTGGGTAATGAAACACATTTTCAGTAGTAATCCAGTTAATTTCCAGCATTTACAGGCTTTAATCAAGACCGAAAGGTGCCCTGACTCCATCAGGAGCCATAGTCCTGAAAGTACTTGGTAAAACAGCATTTGTTTTGTAGTAGGAGTAACTAAATTATGGCTTTTACTCTGGGAAATCAATTCTATCTGAATGAACAGTAACTCAGTTTCTGTTAGTTCATGGTGTGTATTTTCACTCTGCAGTTTGCTGTTCCAAAAGCAGGACATCTTATTTAAATCTGAAATTATGAGTTTCTCCATCTCCTCTGAAGAAAAGACACAATGCTGAAATCCACTGGAGCATTCCCACATAAGCTTAATGCATTGTAAGATAAACACAACATGGAAAAGTAAAACTGGCATAAAATCCTACCAGTCAGAAGCAACTTGGATTGCATGAATTTGTGAGTCATGATATACTGGGGGGATGTCTTTCTTATGGGAGGAGAAAGAGAGAAGAAGCTTTAAACTCTCCGACATAACAGTGAAAAAAGTGGTCTAACCTAAAAAAAAAAAAAAAGAAAAAAAAAGGGAAAAAATAGAAGGAAAAAAGAAAAAAAAAGAAAAAAGTCTTATCCTTGGCTGCCATATGACTAGGAGTGCCTAGATCTTGTATAGTTCATTTTTATTGCATTTAGATCCCAAAGGCCAGAATGGACGAAAACACAACAGTATCTGAGTGTAAAACATAACTGAACCTGAGGCCATGGCTAACTTTTATGCAGGCGAAATAGAGGAAAAGGGTTTGCCACCATCTTGTGCCTTGCAGGGTGGAATGGCTGCCAGGGTGTCATGGAGGAGATGAGAGCCTTGCCATTTCCTACTGCCTGACTACAGCCTCAGCTCTGAAAAATTCTATTCAGTAGCAAATGCTGATGGGTTTGTCTAATGTAAGATACTGCTATGTATTGGTGTATCTAGGCTACAAACCTCCTAGATGTGGCAGGAATATGTCCCATGACAGATGAAGCTTTTGGTGCCCCTGTCTCTTGACTTGGCCAGTAGTTGTTGCAACAATGCACATGCTGAACACTACTATTTCATTTAACACACAAGTTCTCAGTGGAATTGCAAAAAAGCTACTGGCAGGCTCATCAGAAAATTCTGATAATTTCTCCTTCTTCAAACTTCACCTTTTCAAAACATCACAGTATTTAGTCCAAACATTGACATTTTTCCCAGGATGAGTAAAACATCTTTCCAGTAAAATCTGGCAGAAGAAAAATAAAACTACAAAAACAGTAGCACTTTGAAAGCACAAAGATCCCTTTTATTTATCCCTGAAAGATTATTTTCTAGTATCTCTGTTTTTTGTCTTAAACAAAGAAAGTTATTGACTGCTCCATCCAGCAGTCAATGCTAATTCCAGTAATAATTTCTAGTATTGATTATTCCATCACAAAATGTCAAGCATGGAAATAAATTTTGGAAATAAATCAGTGTGAACTATAGAGTATCAATGTATCAGAAGATTTTTGGGGAAAAAAAATCAAACTTGAGTACTGTAGTGAAAAAGAAAACCACAAAAACCCCACCCTCCAACCAGTCTTTGAGCTCTGCACTCACATCCATGCTCAAACTTTGCCTAGACTAGTTCTGAGGAAAGATGAATCAAACAAAATTTGGGAAGGATTGCATGAAGGTACTTTGTTCTGTGCTATTGTCAGTAACAATATTAGTCATTAATAATTTGTAGCAAGCCTCCATTCACTGTGGGCTGTTTTCATGGAACTAATTTTCAGAATGTGTATCTGTAGTGTGAGGTTCACCCTGGGCTGGGCTCTCTTTGGATGTGAAGGCTTTGTGGTAATTCACAGCATTTCCCATCCAAGTTCTCTGAACTTTTGTCCTGCTGGCTGATGCCTCCTTGAAATCTCCCCATTCTCTGGTCTGGGATAGCAACCAGTGACATGCCATGGCCTAGATGATGGGAGGCTTGGATGGATGGAGTGTGGTCCCCATGGTTCCATGCTTGCGGGATCGATCCCTGGGTGGGTGTTCGCTTGGGAGTTGGACTAGATGATCCTATGGGTCCCTTCCAACTCAGAGTAACCTGTGAATCTGTGAACCAGGAGAGAAGAGCCATCCAACCGTACTGTGTGGGGAGTGCAATCGAGACAGCAGCTCCCTGGTGCACCCGCCAGCACCTGCACATGAGGTGATGCGGAGGGAAGGAATGGGGTACAACAGCTTACATTCTCCAGAAATTTTTATCCGGAGGTGAGTTGATACATTCATATGCTATCTGGGTGGAGAACAGATACGAATATTCTTCAGTCATACAGCTGCTGTTTCCAGCAAGACAATTGTGAATAACATAAAGAAGTATTCTGGTGACTGCTGCCCAGAAATGTCTTTCCATCTCTAACAAGCAGAGAACAAAAAATTAGGTCAAATCTCATTTTTAATATTTTAGTTGCTGTTGGCCTCTGTAGGAGACAGTCCAAGCCAGCCATGCTAAAGCACTACTGAGCAAAGACCAAGAATGCTGCTGTGCCAGGCCTGGGTGGGAAGCTGCAGGGCTACCACAGCCCTGTGCAAATGCCAGTGCTCCAACTGCTGCCAGGGTTGCTGAGGTGCCACAGAGCTCCCCTTGAACAGAGTGCTCATCCACACTTGATACACTGTGTATCCCACCACCAGGAAATTCTGGCTCTCAGTGTCCATCTTGCTACAGATCATTGCTTTTTTTATTATACTGAAAATCTATTTGCATTTTTAACATTGCCAAGAGGAGATAAGGAAAAACATCCTGGTGGCACCTGTCATTTGTCTCTCCACTGTGAACAACTGTCCCTAATAGAAAGATTAGAAATAAATAAAAGAGGGGAGGAATGTTATTACCAAACTTTCCATGACAAAATTGAAATAAAATTGTGCAATATCTTCTTTTTCCAGACCTCTTCTGAGGGTTTTTTTTTTGACTCCTAAGACTTCTTTGTTTCTGCCAAGTCAATTCAGGACAGAAGGCTGCCGCTTTTAATACCTAATAATGATAGCAGTATTGATGTTTGTTATGTTTTTGACAAAAACAAACACCTCTGTCTGAGTCAACACTAGTTGTTGGACCGAAGTAGTGTTGCTACTCAGAAGTAAATTCCCCAGCTGTCTGTAGGTAACACATATTGACTGTGTTGGCAGAGCAGCTGTGTTACACAAACTCAATTCCTCTTGGAAAAAACTAAATTGGAAGTTTTGCTCCTGTTGGGCACCAATTCCTAAAATATTCATATGAATATTCATAGTTTCTTCCTCATTTTTTTCCCACCTTCCTGTTTTAGGCATCATGTCTTGGGCAGAAGGGAAACAGAATGATGCTAGAGTCACAATACATGTAGTTCAGTCAATGAAATACATACTTAAATTCCTAAATTCAGCAGAACTCACCTGGAGAGTGCGCTCTCTGCTACGTGGCCAAGCTGAATGAACAGCTCACACTGAGGACTTTATTAGGCAAATACACAAATGCATACACAGAAACCCATGTATTGCTATTAATTTTCATTTGTTCTAGAGCAGGACTAAGAGTATGGGTTAGGTGAAGGGACTAATTAAAAAACATTGTGCAGACACACATAAAGACATGATTCACATCACACATTTTGGGTTTCTACTAATTGCTTGGGCAGTACAAACACTGTGTGTGAGTAACACAATCAAAATTCTGTCAAAGAATTACTGCTCACGCGGACAATTTAACTCCACACACCTTTTCCTTCCAAAATTAAGCTTGCCATTAAAGGCATGCTCATGAGCTGTACTAATGCTTTTATTAGCAGCAGCATTACCACTCATAATTAGAATAAAACATACAAATATTTCTGAATGTCTCATAAGGTAATTCACCCCAATTCAATTTCTCACTAAAATTCTTCATGATTTCTACTGATTCAAAGTGACATGAGCTTCCACATTTGAGTATATATTTCCTTTCTACTTAGACAGTTTATTAAAAAAAAAAAGAAACATCCTTTATCTACTGTCCACTAATTAGGGGAAGAGAAGTGAAAAGAACTGCACATCAATGCAAATAATTCTTCATCTATACAAAGAGCATGATGATTAATATCCCAGTACCTTTCTGAACTGAAAAAGTGTAAATGCAGTGATTCTGACTGGAAACAATTTCCTCTCTTCTTTCAAGTGAGTGGGAGGCGATCTGCAGGTGCTGACACTGAGAAAGGGAGGGTGAGGTGAGGGCAGGGTTTGGCCGACCTTGCTCCTTTAGCTAAGCCCAGCAATGTAAAGGTCTTTCTTCTGAAGCATATTCACTATGTCTTTAGCAAATCAATATTCTCCAGGATGAACTTCTGCCTGTTTTTTTTTTTCAAGTGGGCAAGACATAGTAACTTAAGGGAGTTTTAAAAATCATTCTTCACGGGGAAATGAAACAAAATCCACATAAAATAGCATTAAATTCTCCTGGCCAGTGTAAATGCCCTGATACATGCTTCAATATTTGAAATATTGCTGAAATTTCATTGCAACATGCTGAGAAACACAAGTTAAATGAAATGTTGACTACTTCGAACCAGGAAGTAGTCTCAGTTTCTAGGAGCTGAGCGGGCTTAATACAACATGAGCCTCCAGGTCTGATCTTTGTCCTTGCTTTAGAAATCAGTAATCTGACTGATTACTGATATTGGTAATTTTTTTCTTATAAATAATGTGTATTATAAATAATAAATTCCTTCTAAAATATTAAATCATGTGCCCTAGTGAACTGTGGTTCACCTGCGTGATGCCAGTCTGGGAATGGGGCTGTGTTTTAACCTCTCTGAGCCTACTAACCAGACACTGAGGGGAGTGATGCCTCAGTGCTGCAGGCAGGCAGATCCTCGGTGGGACCTCTGTGAGCCCCTGCTCTTGACTGTGACCTGGCTGGGTCTGTGGAGATATGGGCATCTCTCTGCCCTGAAGGGAGATGGGCTCTGCAGTGGGAATGTGCCAGCAGTTTGAGGAGTTCCTGCACTCAGGCAGAGTGGGGGCTCTCTGTGCCCAGCGGCCCAGGCTCCCTGACAGCAGGTCACAGGCTGCCCTCAGCAGGCTCCCCTGCCAGCAGGCCCCTTAGTCTCAATATTTATTTTAAATAAAGGAAGAGGTTAGCAAACTCCATCCAGTGTGCCAGTGGATGAACAACACTGCTTCTGCTGTCAAGCTGCAGTCGCTTGTGAATATCTGGATTTTAAAAGCTTTCTACACTTTCTTTTTTCTTTCTTTCTTGCTTTCTTTTTCTTGCTTTTTT
>WEKX01009322.1:120671-136996 GCA_013390025.1 Pitta sordida | reverse complement strand
GGGGGGTGCTTGGTGCTACGGGTGTGTGACTTTAAATATCAGTCCGTGTAACCCCTTATCAGAGAAAATCATAGAATCACAGAATGGCCTGTGTTGGAAGGGATCGAAAAGATCATCTAGTTCCTACTCCCCTGCCGTGTACTCGGACACCTTCCACTGGACCAGGTTGCACAAAGCCCTATTAAACTTAGGTTTGAACACTTCCAGGGGTGGGACAGCAATGACTCCTCTGAACAATCTGTTCCAGTGCCTTATAATCCTCACAGTAAAGAATTTCTTCCCAAAATCTAGTCTAAAACAACTCTTTTTCAGTTTCAACCTCCTTCCACTGGACCAGGTTGCACAAAGCCCTATTAAACTTAGGTTTGAACACTTCCAGGGGTGGGACAGCAATGACTCCTCTGAACAATCTGTTCCAGTGCCTTATAATCCTCACAGTAAAGAATTTCTTCCCAAAATCTAGTCTAAAACAACTCTTTTTCAGTTTCAACCTATTCCCCCCTGTCCTGTCACTACATGCCCTTGTAAAACATTTCTCTCAATCTTTCTTGTAGGCTCCTTTCCGGAGCTGGAAGATGGCAATTAGGCTACCTCAGATCTTTCTCTTCTCTAGGTTGAATAGTCCCAATTTTCTCAGCCTTTCATCATGAGAGAGGTGCTCCAGCCCTCTGATCATCTTAGTGGCCCTCCTATGGACCTGCTCCAACAGGTATTCTTCCTATGCTGGTGCCCCCAGAGCTGGATGCAGTACTCCAGGTGAGATTTCATGAGAGCAGAGTAGAGGAGCAGAATCACACCCCTTTACCTGCTAACCACACTTCTTTTGATGAAATCCTGGATAAAATGTGCTTTCTGAGCTGCAAACACACATTGTCACTGCTTCAAATACATATGGCCTGCTACACTGTGAAGGAACTAGGTTTGTGTTTACCGCTCGGGGATGTGCTTTCGGATCTATACGGGTGTTAGATGGTGAGTTGGACTAGATGATCCTTGTGGGTCCCTTCCAACTCATAATATTCTGTGTGTGTGTGTGTGATTGCAGGTTCATGTTAAGCCTTTTATCCATTAGCTCCCCCAAGCCCTCTTGGCAGTTCTGTACATGGTCCTTGTGGGTCCCTTCCAACTCAGAGTAACCTGTGAACCTGTTCACTCCGCAGCCTGTATTGATACTGGGGGTTGTCCTGACCCAGGTACAGGTCCCTGTACATGGTATTGTTAAATGACATGAGATTCCCATGGGGTGGGAAGAGCCAGAAAGAATGTTCTCCAAAGTCTTTTTGCTCAAAGGCAGGATCAGCTGTCCTTAAACTCTTTCTTATTGTGCACTCACAGCCAGAGCAAACAAATATCTAAAATATTTTCGTGTAGCAAACCCTTCAAGTTAGGTGAGAGAAAATTGTTTCACATTAGCTCCTCTGCCTTTCAAATCCTTTGCTCTCTCTGAATGGTCAAGCAGGTACAAGCAAATGTCCCGCACTGCCTTTCAAGGACTAGACAGAAAGAGACTGCTGGTTTGGCTGGGATAGAGTTAAATTTCTTCAGGGTAGCCAGTATGGACTATACTTTGGATTTGTGCTGAAAACAGGATTGATAATTCAGGGGTATTTTTGTTACCACTGAGCAAGGCTTGCACAGCATCAAGGCCTTTTCTGCTCCTCACCCCATACTACCTGTGAGGAAGTGGGGGTGCATGAGTTTTGGGAGGTGACACAGCCAGGACAGCTGACCTCAAAATGACAAAAGGAACATCCCATACCATCTGGCATCATGCTCAGCATATTAAGGTGGGGAAAGGAGGAAGGGGATGAATGCTTAGAGAAACAGATTTAGTCTTCCCAAGACACCTTTATTAGTGATGGAGCCCTGCTTTCCTTGGGATGGCCAAACACCTGCCTTCCAGTGGGAAGCAGTGAATGAATTCCTGGGTTTGCATTTCTTGACATGCATGACTTTTGCTTTCCCTTTTAAACTGTCTTCATCTCAACTCATGAGTTTTCTCACTTTTTTTTTTCCAGTTTTCTCCCACATCCAACCAAGGAAAATGAGCAAGTGGAGCTGAATTGCTGACTAGGGTTAAACTGTGAGAGATCCATAATATTCCAAAGCTGAAAGATAATTAGTATGTATGTCATATCTCAAACTAACAGGAAACAATGTGTGATGAGCATAGGTATAGGGAAGAGATCAGTATATCTCATCAGGACGTGGCCAGGAGTTGAAGAGCGGAAAGATTTTTGTTTAAAACCTCTGCAGAAGATGCAGAAAGGAAGGATCAGCAGAGTGAGGACTTCAAGCCAGCAGGTCTGTTTGCCCCATGGAATTTCAGCACTTCTGTGCCTTTGAGCTGTCTGAACACTCAAACTGGATGAGGCCAATTTAAGGTATAGGCCTTTTGCTTAAGGTGCTGAGAAAAAGTAACGGGAGAAGTTACATCAAATATTATTGCTGAGTCTTCATCCTGATGCCTCTGTCTTGTGACTCCCGGTGTGTAACTGTTGGCTTGGTGTGCCTGCAGCAGTTNCCTGTCACTACATGCCCTTGTAAAACATTTCTCTCAATCTTTCTTGTAGGCTCCTTTCAGGAGCTGGAAGATGGCAATTAGGCTACCTCAGATCTTTCTCTTCTCTAGGTTGAATAGTCCCAATTTTCTCAGCCTTTCATCATGAGAGAGGTGCTCCAGCCCTCTGATCATCTTAGTGGCCCTCCTATGGACCTGCTCCAACAGGTATTCTTCCTATGCTGGTGCCCCCAGAGCTGGATGCAGTACTCCAGGTGAGATTTCATGAGAGCAGAGTAGAGGAGCAGAATCACACCCCTTTACCTGCTAACCACACTTCTTTTGATGAAATCCTGGATAAAATGTGCTTTCTGAGCTGCAAACACACATTGTCACTGCTTCAAATACATATGGCCTGCTACACTGTGAAGGAACTAGGTTTGTGTTTACCGCTCGGGGATGTGCTTTCGGATCTATACGGGTGTTAGATGGTGAGTTGGACTAGATGATCCTTGTGGGTCCCTTCCAACTCATAATATTCTGTGTGTGTGTGTGTGATTGCAGGTTCATGTTAAGCCTTTTATCCATTAGCTCCCCCAAGCCTTCTTGGCAGTTCTGTACATGGTCCTTGTGGGTCCCTTCCAACTCAGAGTAACCTGTGAACCTGTTCACTCCGCAGCCTGTATTGATACTGGGGGTTGTCCTGACCCAGGTACAGGTCCCTGTACATGGTATTGTTAAATGACATGAGATTCCCATGGGGTGGGAAGAGCCAGAAAGAATGTTCTCCAAAGTCTTTTTGCTCAAAGGCAGGATCAGCTGTCCTTAAACTCTTTCTTATTGTGCACTCACAGCCAGAGCAAACAAATATCTAAAATATTTTCGTGTAGCAAACCCTTCAAGTTAGGTGAGAGAAAATTGTTTCACATTAGCTCCTCTGCCTTTCAAATCCTTTGCTCTCTCTGAATGGTCAAGCAGGTACAAGCAAATGTCCCGCACTGCCTTTCAAGGACTAGACAGAAAGAGACTGCTGGTTTGGCTGGGATAGAGTTAAATTTCTTCAGGGTAGCCAGTATGGACTATATTTTGGATTTGTGCTGAAAACAGGATTGATAATTCAGGGGTATTTTTGTTACCACTGAGCAAGGCTTGCACAGCATCAAGGCCTTTTCTGCTCCTCACCCCATACTACCTGTGAGGAAGTGGGGGTGCATGAGTTTTGGGAGGTGACACAGCCAGGACAGCTGACCTCAAAATGACAAAAGGAACATCCCATACCATCTGGCATCATGCTCAGCATATTAAGGTGGGGAAAGGAGGAAGGGGATGAATGCTTAGAGAAACAGATTTAGTCTTCCCAAGACACCTTTATTAGTGATGGAGCCCTGCTTTCCTTGGGATGGCCAAACACCTGCCTTCCAGTGGGAAGCAGTGAATGAATTCCTGGGTTTGCATTTCTTGACATGCATGACTTTTGCTTTCCCTTTTAAACTGTCTTCATCTCAACTCATGAGTTTTCTCACTTTTTTTTTTCCAGTTTTCTCCCACATCCAACCAAGGAAAATGAGCAAGTGGAGCTGAATTGCTGACTAGGGTTAAACTGTGAGAGATCCATCATATTCCAAAGCTGAAAGATAATTAGTATGTATGTCATATCTCAAACTAACAGGAAACAATGTGTGATGAGCATAGGTATAGGGAAGAGATCAGTATATCTCATCAGGACGTGGCCAGGAGTTGAAGAGCGGAAAGATTTTTGTTTAAAACCTCTGCAGAAGATGCAGAAAGGAAGGATCAGCAGAGTGAGGCCTTCAAGCCAGCAGGTCTGTTTGCCCCATGGAATTTCAGCACTTCTGTGCCTTTGAGCTGTCTGAACACTCAAACTGGATGAGGCCAATTTAAGGTATAGGCCTTTTGCTTAAGGTGCTGAGAAAAAGTAACGGGAGAAGTTACATCAAATATTATTGCTGAGTCTTCATCCTGATGCCTCTGTCTTGTGACTCCCGGTGTGTAACTGTTGGCTTGGTGTGCCTGCAGCAGTTAATGTCTGGCTGCCAGGAGGGAGACTGCACCTGTGAGGTGTTGCAGCACCTACCACCTCGAGCTCATTCTTGCACAGGAGAAAACACAAAGATGATGTAAAGTCTAGAAGCAGAGGATTGAGCAAGGGAGACTGGTTGTGGGGAAGACTGCAGGGATGGGACTTGGACTGATAACATCAAGTTGACTCATTCTTTGTCTGGGTATTTGTTCTTTTGAACTGTGATGGTGTGAGAATTGGCATATCAGAGCTCAATCCTGCAGAATTCCTTCATGCTTACTATTATAGATATGGAGGATTTGCCTCCTGCATCATATCCTGCTTTTGAAATTGCTTTGCAATGTCCCCTGCATCTCTTCCCATATATTGTATTGTGGACCCTTTCATAAAAGAGTAGCTACTTAGATACATCCCAAGTCTAGTCCTGACCATTAGCTACCGCAAAATGGTGCAATAAATTCCCATCTCTCCCTTTCCACTCTGTACTTTTTGTTTTTCTTACTTGAAATATTTTTTTAACCTCTTCTCATTTTTCCCATGCTGCCTGATGCAGCTCAATAACAAACCCTTCTCCTGCAGCTCTTTTTCCATGTCCCGCATAGTGTGTCCTGATGGTTTTGGTGTACCTGGCAGCTGCTTGTTCCTCTCCCATTTATTCTGGAGGCTGCAGTTGCCCCAAACAGAATTTGAGGTGGTTTTTTTTTCCTCCACTTCTGCAGTGTTATTCGCTGGTTACATGTGTCTGTTGCTGAAAGACACTGTGAAGAAAGAAAAATTATTAGTAGCTTGTGAACAATGAAGTCATGCTGCTCCATTGAGGAGTGGATGCAATTTATGAGGTGCTGGAGAGACTCATCCATTACATCTGTTTCACACTGTATTTTAACATATGGCTATGCTGGGAGCTCCAGTAATGCAATGGATTTTGTTTGCCTTCTCCTTAGATGCTTGAGCAGAATTTGAAACCATCTCTTGGAGCAGAAGTAGTTAATTTCTAATATGCACAAGTTTGATTGGTCATTCTACTCACAGCCTTTGACTCCAAGAACATAAGAACCAACTACCTATTAGAAAATAATAGGTCTGTGGAGTCTCCTGACCTCACAGAACAGGCCTAAAGTGTGGAAAATGTTGGAAGGGCATCTCGCTCTTATAAAATCACTTTTCTAGATCTAGACACTCTATATAGATGACGCTGGCTTTAGCAGGGGGACTAGAAAACAGGATGAAACAATAGCCAAGTTTTTATTGACGCCAGTCTAATTTTGTTCTGATCACAGAATCACAGAATATTCTGAGTTGGAAGGGACCTATAAGGATCATTGAGTCCATCACATGGCATTTGCAGTCTTGCCCCTTTTCTAACAGGCTCGATGGAGACTGTTTCTAGTGTCTGCATTTCTTTGTTGTGATTAATGGATGACAGTTCAGATTTTACCTCAACCAGTCCTGTTCCCGAACACTCTCCTCCTGTTTGCCTCTGGGGTCAGATTACTCTTTTGACACTTTTAACTCCTCAGAGATTTGTTCTCATCATTATGCCTTGGCTGCAAACAGTGCAGGTTATACATAAATTGTAATGAGAACCACAGAAGTTTGCTCAGGATACTACAAATGCAAAATTCATGAGACACCAAAAACCCTCACAAAAAACCTTTAAGAGTTGCCCACTTGTCTGAAGTTCCTACCAATAAAGAATGGCTTAAATCCCCTATTCCTTTTCAAGTTGATTAGTCAGTAAAATCTATTAACACTTTGCTGTATTTTGCAACAGGGAGCCTGAGCGCCAGATTTTGTCGCATCTGGAACTTCATATACTGTCCAACAAATTCTTTTCTTCACAATGAAAACTGAGCTGAAAATTTCCTTTAGGCAGCTGAGTGTACTGGAGAGTATGATATAATCCTGAGACCTTACTGGTAAACTGATAATTGTAGCAGGAGGCATTGCATAGGAAAATGTGAAAAACTGAGCATCACTAAGATCTGTAAGTGTAAGCAGTGAGACATGTGAAAGTTAATAAGTACAAAACTGAAAGTTGCATTGACGTCAGTATTTGATTCTCTGAATTGAATCATGTATGGCTATAGAATTGTCTAGAAATAGCAAGTAACAGTGGCATATTGATGAGAAATTAGAATATCATTAAAGGCAATTTGAATCTTTGGAAAAGAAAGGAGAACTCAATACCGAGAAAAGCAGATCTGTAAGGCCAGACCCAATGACTTGCCATTGGCTTCAATGAGATCTGGAGCTGTTTCTTGTCCTGTAACTGTGGCACTTAAAACCAATTGTGGTAACAACATGCTTACTCACCACCAGTGATGGGTATCCAGTATTCCAGGACATGGTTACTTGCAGGCTTCTGGTAATTTCAGCTCCTCCAAGATGCCCACAGTTTCTTTTGAGACAAAAAAATAAGAAGTCCACAAGCAGCCATGCATTCAAGATCTCTGTGTTTTGTGCACAGTTGTTTCTATTTAGTTGCCACAATAGTTTTTTTTCCTCTGGTGTCCCTATTAGTAAGCATTTAATTTCTTCACTCTTGTTCATTGGGAGCTAGAAGAATCCACAGGACTGATATATTTGACCCAAAAATCTACTGAACTCCATTGGTTTTGGCAAACTTTAGAATTTGTTACTCGAAAGTAGGATTGCTGGTTGAACTCCTGCTCTTACTCGCAATGCTGATGTGATATAGAGAAGTTAGTCCTTTCTCTAAGATCAAAACATCTGTCATTTCTTCTGCGACTGCAGGGAATTAAAATCAAAACATTATGTCAATCTGTGGACTTTCTTCTGGTGATTTACTGAGTGAGATAATGACCAACACCTACTTCATGGATGGATATGAGAAGGTTTGTATTTAGCTTGCCATCTCGCAATCTTGATCTTCACCTAAATGTATGAATCTTTATGAGAAGACTCTGTTATTTCTCTTTCCTTGTGATCTCAGTGAACTTAAAATCCTGCCATGCAGAAAGAAAGAAAGAAAGAAAAAGCAGGGAGATTTTATCTGTTTCCCTAGGACCGTGTCTTTAAACAGTAGCATTTCTACGCTGAGTTTTCCAGTGATGTGGTCCACTGCAGTACCTGAACTTCCACATTCTGAGATGATGAAATAAAAAGCTGAAGACTGCTCATATAGACATTATTTTTACCCATTAAGTCATTGATTTTTCCACATTAATGACAGGATAAAAGATATCGGGCTTCAATTCAGATTATGACAGTATCTAATGTCTTTTCCACTCTAAAACTTCAAACTAGGAGAAGACTTCCTCTCTCATTTTCACGGGAATTTTGTGAATTCAAGTATGTATATTTTTCCCGCTCTTGTAGGTATTTTATTTGCAATTGGAATTTGCCAATTGAAATTTCACATTTCCTATTGCAAAGTTTCTAATACTAAATCTTGGAAACATAAGTATATTTCAAGTACTCAGATTAGATGGTCTCTACACATAAAACAGTGTCCTGTAACATTCTGGAATGATTCTCCATAGCTGCCAACACCTGTATCTTAGCTTGTTTACCCACAAAGTAATCTGCTGCTACGAAGTTGAAGGACAGGGGGGAGTGGGTTAAAACTTTGGTCTGAAGTAACCTGAGGTAAACCTTTCCTTTGTAAATCTATCTTCTCATAAAACCAGCCTTGTTGAAGCATCCACCTGGTTTTCTTGGGCAATAAAAGAATAAAAGAAGCTAGTGCTATTTTCATGGTGTTGAGTTTTTGTCTTTGGTCTGAAAAATGTGCCTGGGGAAGTGGGAAACAAGGGAAAATCTTGGCCGCTATGATACACTATCTGCTACATATACTACATGCACTAACTTCTCTGTTATAGAAAAAGTTTGTTACTACCTACAAAGAGTAACCTAGCATCTTCGTACCCTAGTGAATCTAAAAGGATGAGATTCATGAGATTTCACCTCTTCTGTGCCTCCATAGTGAGGTTTTCTCCTTATCCAACTCCTCTTGTCCCACAAAAGTAGCTCAGTCTTGCCTTCTGTTCTTGCCAGAAGCCTCTGACTAGACTGACAAAGAAGTGATGCTTCTTCCCACTTGCCAGACTTCTCAGCTATTCTACCCTTGCTCCCCATGGCTTTGATGTCTGGTAAGTTACAGAGGGTGGTTGGTGTAACCCAACATGACAGGGGGTATTCAGAGAATCACAGAATACTATGAGTTGGAAGGGACCCACAAGGATCATCTGGTCCAACTCACCATCTAACTCCCATACAGAGACCAAATGCACACCCCAGAGTGGTAAACATAAACCTAGATCCCTCACAGGCTCACAGTCGACTCCGAGCCAGGAGGGACCCACAGGACCATCAGCCCTACACCCCGCAGCTAGACCATGTCACTAAGCTCCTCATCCAGTCTTCTCTTAAACACCTCCAGGGACTCCACCACCTCCCTGGGCAGTCTATTCCAATGAGCAATCACTCTCTCTGTGAAAAACCTCTTCCTAACATTCAGTCTGAACTTCCCTTGGCATAGCTTGAGGCCATTGACCCCAGAAGCAGGAGTCTCAGGCCAAAAGTAGCTCAGTTCATAAGCTGTTTGATGCAGAGATCCAGTCTCTCACAAGGGTGAAACAGGAGCATGTGTACTACCACCATGGGAACTGTCCTTCTGCCAAAATGGTGGCAGCCAGTCTGAGTTGAAACACGTCACCTCCTAAGCTAAAGCAGTGAAGGATGCAATGCAGAAGTGCTGATGTATGACACATACTGCATAGTCTTAAACATTGATGTGATCCTGGTAAGCATTAAAAAGCAGTGGGTGAAGTGAAATGGAAGGATAGTGTTGGTTTAACTGGAAAAACTAATCTTAGAGTTTGGTGACTGCTTAGGAGAAGTGCAGTTTTCCTTCAGGTCCAGCATGAGTTATGTGGTTGCATTCATCAGCAGATGCTCTCAGATGTTCTCAGTCCTCATGTGAAAGTCAATAACTTCAAGAAGTTGAGGTCTTTGAACATTGGGTATGTTGATACTAAAATGCATTGCCAAAAAAGGACACATTGAGAAACTAGTGACAAAGGTAGGAAAAATAATGTCAGATTTAATGTTTTATGGCTATTCCAGCACACAGTTTCCATCTATGACTTCTCCAGATGGCAGATATTTCATGCTTATTCAGTGCTGCATGTATGTGCAGCATGTATATATATATATATATGTATATGCACATGTTGCATATTCATATATGTGCATGTATGTAGCAGCTTTTATTCTCATTGAACGCATCAATAGTTGTTTAAGCTTCAAAGTTTGTAAGCATGCATAGCGCAGATTCTCTTACGGTTCTTTTTCCTTTTCCTAAAGTTTTGCTGAGTTTTCATACAGAGCAGAGGAACCTGACAGAATTTTGTCACCACTGTCTATAGCTGCTAAATGCAACATCAAATTTAGTAAATTATTTGTACCTATCAGTTTTAAGTCTGATTGCCACATGTACACACAAATCCTAAAAAGAAAGGCTTAGGTAAGTCTTTGAAGACTGTATATAATTTGTTTTTCTCCTCCCAGCTTCATTACTAAAAAGCCATTTATCATGAAAATGACAATTTTCCCAGTTGCCCTCAGCAAGGATAATCAACTTTTCCACCTCGCCTCCTTGTGCCCACACAAGGAAAAGCAATACGCAAATGAGTACTTCTATTTGCCTGTAAAGCTAGCCATTCATACTCTGTTTATTAATCTTTGTGCCATTGCTGGTGTCTGTTTAAATATTTTGGAACTTTGCACAATCGACATCTTGGACAAGATTTAATAGACTCCAAACGAATTATTTTAAATGCTAAGAATAAGATAATGTGTTATTTAAACAAACAAAGAAGACCATTTTAGGGACCTTTTACTAGTGCATAAAGCATCTTTGACTATTTTGGATAGAAAAGCAATCCCTAAATATAGGACTTTAGAAACAGATAATATAAAACTCCAAAATAAACTCACTCCTCCTATTAGAAACAGTATCTGTCTTTACTAAAGCTGGATAATTTCATAAGTCCTCTTCAGTTATGAAAAAGGCATCCTAGAATGGCTGGCAAATCCAGTGACCTGATGGAAAGAATTTCTGGATGTTCAGCCAGTCTGATCCATATTTTGACCTTTTATGCAAGGGAATAAAAACTGGTTTCCCCCCATTATTCCAGGCTGCTGTTACAATCATTTCATAAATATCTGGTTACATGCTCACAGAAAAGTCATCAATGTATTGGAAGAAACTAACAAAGAAAAGTATTTCTCTTTATGGAAAACTTCTGGAGGTTCAATGCAGGTGATATTGTCTTTCATTATGCAGCTTGCCATGGGTTCAATTCAGCAGCCTATGCAGCAAAACCCTCACTAATGGCTGTTACGGTTAGCCTGGAAGATCAAATAGCATCAGTCCTACCTAACTTGTCCCTAGAAGATCAGGGAAGTACATTCCCATACTTGAAGGCCCAGGGAATGGTGGACATGTTGAATGGCTTAAATAAAAAGTAGAAAGATAGCACATGCCCTTCTAGAGTTGCTTCTGAAACTGCTCCTTTAGGTGAGATTTTTGGAGATGTGTTGTGTGTGAGACTTAGGGTGGGAGAGGCATTTCATTTAAGCAGTGTCTCGTTGTGTGCTCACTGCTGCAAATACACACATTCTGCATTTCTTTTAAGAAGTCTTTGCACCAGCAAGACCCATAATTCAACACATGAACCTGAAGTTTCTGGCACCATCATGGTTAGAGACTCTCCTGTTGCCTTCTCACCTAGCTTGTGATCTACCTTGCTAAAAGATCTGTGAGCTAGCTGCAGCATAATGTGAAGTAAAACAGACACGCACTTAAACTGCACAGTGTCTTTGGGGAAATAAGCATACTGTCTCAACTTGTTTTGTCCATCCTTTGGAGCTGTAACTCTACATGCTGGAGGTAGCTGACTTTGTCATTGGATTATATTTTAGAAAAAAACAACTACACGGTGACATCCAATCCCATATTTAAAAAAGAACCAACAAAACAAATTCCCACATGTGTCTTGGCTTTCCCCCTGCAACGCTGAGAGTACCTCTCAGCTATGCACCCTGGTACATGTAGTTACAATATCCATCTCAGGGTAACCATACTAGTAGTGAGCTAGACATAAGCCAAGTCCTCACTCTGAAGGAGGGAGATTGACAGCTAACAAAAAATATGAAGATAATCTTGCTTCCTTCATATGCCATGTGGTATCTTGGCTATAAAGGCACTGACACAAACAATATCTGAGCCAGCTGAAAAACGTAGCTCTTTCTCAAGCGCTCCAAACAGTGTCTCAGCTATTAAGTCTGCCTTTTTCTGCTTAACAGAAAGGGTACCAGTGGCACACAAGACATTCAACCCTGTAATTCTTCCTGAGTGACCAGATGGAGGGCATGATGAAGCAGGATGGGGAACCTGCACGGAGATTAGAAGCTTGGATACCAGAACTGCAAGGAAAAACGACAGCCAAAAAACATCCATCCAAGAAAATTACTGCTCCAGTGTCTGTTGAGCAGAGCTGATGGTACTTTTGATCTTGATGAAGTGACTTCTGTTTTGCAGTAACAAGCAGCAAGTAATGAAGACTCTGACCAGGACTAGTGGGGCCCTGCCTTCAGCCAGATGGAGGAGAGGGGCAACCTAATTTACGGGACTGCCGCATCAGTCCCACAGAAGCATAAAGCTTTAGTGGACACTGATGCATAGTGTACCCTAGTAACAACAGATTACAAAAAGGCAGAATCCAATTCTATTTCTGAATTGATGGAAGGATCCCAAGACCTGTTTGTGTTGGAAACTAAGGTAAGTCTGACTGGGAATGAGTGGTAAAAACACCCTATTGTGACTGGCCCAAAGGCTCTGTACATCCTTGGCATAGACTATCTCAGGATACAGCACTTCAAGGACCCAGAACTGCACCAGTGAGCTTTTTGTAGAGCTCCCCTGAACATGGAGAAGATGAAACATCTGTCTAGCCTACCTAGACTCTCAGAGGATCCTTGTGTGGTGGGGCTGCTGGGAGTTAAACAACAGCTGGTTCTGATTGCTATCATGACAGTTCACTGGCGGCAGCATCTTATCAATTGAGGTTTCTGTGTTCCCATTATGAAATGATTTGGCCATTGGAGAGTGAAGAAGTAATCGGTAAAACTCATTTGCCTTTTATTAGTCCCAGATGCCATGTGAAAATTTAATGGAGAGAGGATCTTAACAGTGGGCTATTGAAGCCTGAAAAAAGTCACACCACTACTGAGTGCTGCTATACCATACATAGTAGAGAGCCAACTGCTTTCTGGGCTTCATCAAAAGCAGCGTGGCCAGCAGGTCACGGGGGGTGATTCTGTCCCTCTACTCTGCTCTCGTAATACTCAGTTGGAATACTGCATCCAGCTCTGGGGTCCTCAGCATGATAAAGACATGGACCTGTCGGAGCAGCTCCAGAGGAAGGCCATGAAGGTGATCAGAGAGATGGAACACCTCTCCTATGAAGACAGGCTGAGAAAGTTGGTGTTGTTCAGCCTGGAGAAGAGAAGGCAAAGTATCTTCCAATTAGCTGCAACCTAACTACCATAAGAAGTAAAGCGTAGTTCTTCCTCTGGATTTCCTGACTGGTGTGAACCCAAAGAAGTACACTGAGTAGAGCCACGGAGTAATGATGTGTAGGATGTGATGTGCCAGTGGCATGGCTTCTTAGGAGACACCTACCTAAGAGACTTAGAAGGCCAAACACAGAAGTTGTCTAGTCCCTTTCCATCCTGAAAAAGGTCTAAGAAGAGAGAGCAGAGGCAACCCACTCCTTTCCAGTAGGACAGGTGATAGCAGTGGGAGGACCCATAGCTGGAAGGTTCTGTGTGTCTCCTCTGGCTACAAAGAGCCTCTGTGTAGTTGATAATAGCAATTTAACTTCTGAGTAGCTAAATGAAGTGACATGAGTTTAGTCCTCTCATAGATTTATCTCAGAATGCATGGACAGTAAGTAAGTTTTATTTGCCTACACGGGAAACTGATTTGTGCTAATCAGTATCTTAATTTCTGCTTCACAAGTGGCTCTTCTTTTGCTAACCTGTAATTGGGGTGGGTTTTTTTGTGTAAAGCTGGACTTTCTTATTTGTTGTCTCCAAAGACAATTTTCAATTCTTAGGATACTTTGGCCCCTCACTTCATACTGAAGTTAAGTACCCAGCTGTTGTGTATCACGACACCTCCCTGAAGCTACTTGGGTACCTACACATCCACCTCCAGCCTTACTTTGAGAGCCCTAATGACATTTTATTTTGCATACTAATATTCCATTAAATAGGGATGAATTCCTGAACTGGGACAGGGAAAAAGAGGAGTGTGTAATGGATACAATGAATAGTTGATCCTGTCAGGTAGTCATTGAGGGAATGTTGCAGATTAGGAGTCAAGCTACCAGACTGCAGCAACTCCATGGTATGTTATCCTTCTTCCCACTACTCTGCTTGAACCAACCCTAGTCAGAATTTGGCAGTTTGAAGGTGCATTTATGCTGGCGGAGAGAAGCTGACTCTGCCTGCCCAGGGTCTGGGAGAAGAGGCACAGGGAAGATTGGCAGGGTAAGGATGGGCTTGTGTTGCTGCTGAGGTGCAGTTGAACAGCTCCAGGACCTGTGTTCTGCACTTCTGTCTGCACCACATGTGTGCAGACATCACTCTGTATTATGTTGGTTTATAACTACTATAAGCATTTTAAAAGTGTCTTTTGGTTTGGGGGTCTTTGGTTTGGTTTTGTTTGTTTGGTTGTTGTTGTTGTTTTGTTTTTGTTTTTTCCCCTCTTCCAAGTACTCTACTGTGAAAGCATGGTACAGGACAAGTAAAACACAAGACTTCACCCAGGCTTCCTATAGAAATAAAATGAACTAAATAGTACGTCGTTGGTGAGGAGTAAATAGGAGCCTGTGTTTTGCATTGGCTAATCCTCTAAATGAAATTTTTCTTGAAAGTGAACAGATAGTGTATTTTTAACATGTGGAATAAATTGCAAAGACAAGGGACCTCACAAGGTCATGATGGTAAGTCACTTCTCTTTAAACTGTGGGGATTTCAGCTCCTGTGGCCACATTAACCAGGGCAGTGTGGCACTTCTGTGATGGATGTAATGAGTTTAAGCCATACGGTATTTAGAGAATAAAACTGCAGTTTATGTTGTCTCTGGAAAATCAAAGCAGACGCTAAACACTAGTATCACTGGCAGTCCACTGCAAGTTCAACTGAGATGTCCTCCACGGACTGGTGGAGTGATTTAAGATGCAAAACACATTGCAGGATCCTAATCCAGCCAGTTGCATCCGTCATAGATCCGTACTTCATAGATCCATACAAAGATTTAAGAGCTCCAAAGCCAGAAGAAATTAGGGACATTTTCCCAGACTGATGTCTGTTTGCAGAGAAGCAGCAAAGGATTCAGTAACAAGCCATGACTGTAATTCTGATTGCAATAGTCCATGACACTTTTTAAAGGTTGGGTATAGCTATCATTGCACTTTTGATTTCTTACTGTAATTTGATAGATACTCTAGTACTACTCAAAGCAAACAGGAGGACACATATAGTTTGCATCTTTTTAAGCTTAATAATATTTTGAATTTGATGCTGACATAGTCCTGCAAGTTTTGTTGAGCGTGTAAGCACATAGTTCCTAATGTGAAGGTTACAGGTCAATCGCTGGCTGATATATTGAATTCAGACCGTGGCCAGCAGTTTGACACAATCCTGTGAAGTTGCCCTTCCCTTTCAAACTTGTTGGAATAGGTTTGTGTCTGGCCTTTTATTTACAGAACAGTGTTGTGGAACAGAGCTGAAACATGCAAGGGGTGGAATACCCAGTTGAGCTATGGACTCACTGAGCATGGTAAGAAATACAGTCCTCTGAGGGTGCCAGAACAGCTCTTGCTTTTCACTAGGGTGGCATAACAAAAATAGAAAAGACAGTCATGTCATACTGGTATGTAGTGGTCTTTGATTTCCTCCACCGGTTCACAGATTCAGGAAGTTCTTGGATTATGGCAAACTAATTATTATAATACTGATTTTATTTGGCATACACATCCTAGTAACATGAGTAGCTCAAATTTCTTCCCTAGTTAGAAGTCTATTTAGTGTCTCATCAACAAAGATAATGAAAAAATTAGTTTGATAGAGTCTTCAGTTAAAACTCAGGACTTATGTGGAAATGCAAATTCTGTGAAGACTCTGAAAGCAGGACTTGTGCATACTGTCAAACTGAAATGGAAATATAGTAGAAGTGAGGCTTAGCAAGTAAGTCAGTAAAGGGAGATGAGTAAAGTGAAATGTTTTAGATGACTTTTGGAATACAAACAGTATAGAAGGGAAATTTTTTGGATCTAGTCAGCATGGATTTCGGAAAGGCAGGTCCTGCCTGACTAACTTGATCTCCTTTTATGATCCAGTGACTCGACTGGTCGATGGCAAAAAGGCTGTGGATGTTGTGTACTTGGACCTTAGCAAAGCCTTTGACACGGTTTCCCACAATAAGCTTCGGGAGAAACTTGTAAAGCACGGGCTGGAAAGGAACGTTTTATGCTGGGTTACACACTGGTTGGAAGGGCGAGCTCAGAGGGTGGTGGTGAATGATGCAACATCGGACTGGCGGCCAGTCACCAGCGGAGTCCCACAGGGGTCAGTGTTGGGCCCAGTACTGTTCAACATCTTTATTGACGACATGGACGAGGGAATTCAATCCATTATCAGCAAGTTTGCAGATGATACTAAGCTGGGGGCAAATGTTGAACTGCC
>WEKX01009322.1:92556-104211 GCA_013390025.1 Pitta sordida | reverse complement strand
ACAGGTCTCAGAGGATCCATGCCCATCAGTGGGTAAGGAAATATATGCAAATACAAAGATCTAGAAGAGTTCACAGGTTATTGGTGGTATGAGTTTCTTTCCATTGTTTAATCCTTTG
Source organism: Pitta sordida (assembly GCA_013390025.1). Classification (NCBI taxonomy): domain Eukaryota; kingdom Metazoa; phylum Chordata; class Aves; order Passeriformes; family Pittidae; genus Pitta; species Pitta sordida. Next base: position 104,093 of record WEKX01009322.1, on the reverse strand, counting down.
TTGGGGATTTCTTCTCTCTACAGAACAAAAATCTCAGAGGCCTATGACAACAATTGCAGTGACAACATAGCTTTACCACAGATTGCTGTAGAATTGAGAGTGCAGCAAAGCAATACAAAGGCTCTTCTTGGGCATTTTCTGAGACAGTGACCTGAAGGACAAGCTTCATCTGGCTGATGAGAGAAGACATAATGCTTTGGTAGCTTATGTAGCATGCTCATGAGGAGAAACCATCAGAGGTCATCTATAACTCAGAGACTTGGGTGTTAACACAGAGTTTCTGCAAGTGCTGTCATCATACATTAGGACAGTAATTCATTTTCTCAGGCAAAGTTGGGGTGTGGAAGAAGGAATCATTAATTAAAAGGAATCATTAACTCGAAGAGTTAATGGAGATGAACCTTATATTCCAGGCTTTCTTCTCTTGAGACATGACAGGCAGCACTTTTTATTGTGGTTTGCCTTGCAGAGACTAGTGGGGAACTGAGAGCTGATAGCAGCCACAGAAGGAAGTGGAGATTGTGGTCATGCATGACCTCTGAGTAAGCTAGGCTCAGTAGCCATAGCGCTGGTGTCCCAAACATAGTAGTCATGCTCTTTATAATGAAGTTTAGAGCTGACATTTTGCCCCTGAACCTCTGACACAGTGACTTCATTAGAGTGACTTATTGCTGTCTGCTCATGCACTGCTGCTATATTACCTGTCCATTGTACCTCACAGGCCTTTGTTTGCTATACTCGACTATTCTCCTTAATGCCTAGGCTTTTGAATTATCATTCTATTTCAAATTTGGATGACAGTATGCACAAGATATACATGTGTTTCTTTGCCTTTTAGTTTGATATTTGTCTTGTTGCCAAGGGAATGTATTAACATTACACAGCTTTGCTAATGCATGATTCTCTGATTGATTCTTTGGGAAACTGCAAGCTCAACTTGCCATATCGTTTACATAACCAACAATCACAGTCTAAAAATAAGTTGGTTTTCTGATAGATTGAGGTCACCCTTTAGAGTGATTGCTTCTTTCCACCTGGATCAAAAATGCTTGCAGAGATGTTCCAAGTAAAAATTAACAGTAATTGAGAAAATTTCCATTTCACCATAGCAGCTGGAATTGCTGAGACATACAGAACTCATTAGCAAAATAAAAGGCCTTGACATACTCTGTCACGAGACAGTGAAGTTACTCTGCAATGAGCTGAGCCAATGTGGGCTCACTGGTGAGGGAGTGTTGCCAGTGCATCTGAAAGAGTTTTCTTGCCAGGTGTGTTCAAAGGAGGATTCTTGCTGGCAGATGCTCTTCCAAAGATGTACAGAATTTACACAACCTAAAGTCCCTAGCTCTTGCCTCTCAGGCTGTTTAACCTCTTGTTCTTTTCTGGCTGTGATAAATCTGCACAGCAAGATATTGTCTGTCTGCCTCTGCTCTCTAATAGAGGCCCTGAAGATAGATCATATTGGAAAAATCTAGTGGAACAAGGAATGAATATAGTCCAATTAATGTATTTAAATAAGAGCTTTTATTTTCCTCTTTATTTCTATATAGTTCCCCATTAATGGTTTAGTTAACTGACACAGGCTTAAGGGATAGACAAACAGTGATCTAATATTTGGCTGCCACTGACAGCTCTTGAAATATGGTGCAAGCTTATCTGAATCACGAAGAGAAAACATTTCTCTCACACTGTGTATTTTCCATTCACATAGACTCCATAGTAATAGTAATGAGCTCTTTGCTACTCTCATATTGTTTATTTTTGCTTTGTCTGATAAGAGCAATGCCATATAATGCAATGAGCTCGTGATGATAAGCTGAGGAAGAATACTGCCCTTTCTCTTTGAATAGTACCTTCTATTCTACACGTAACAATTAGAAGCTACAGAAATCAGTATTATTAAATAGTCTGAAAGCTAATGTGAAGGAATGAAGCGCAGAGGAGACTGAATGGCAACAAAGGCAAGGCAGGAAGTAAAACAATAGTAGCAATAGCAAGGAGCCTTTTATTCTGCATTGCCTAATGCCAAAAGCATCTTCTGTGTAAATAACCATAAGATCTGAGGCCTGCCAGATTTTGCCACTCATAGTCACATCTATCTTTGAATAAGACTTCCTTTTTTTTTTAATTTAATGTTTTGTACTGGATAAAGGTTGGTTTTCTGCCTTTGATAGTTTCTGTTTCTGAGGCACTCCATCACTGTAAGTTCAGAAGCTTACTTGATTGAATGTGCTTAGGTCATGATTTCAAATACTGAAGTTCTTGTTTAATAGATATTGATACTTTTACTATATATGTAGAGCTGCTTTAGATATTTGTGTATGTATAAAAAATTTTATGGTTTGGGAATACAAAACTGCACTAAGTCAATAAACAGTTGCAATAGAAAATGTTTGCTAGTATATTTAGTGGATGAGCTGTTTTGCTTGTATGACACTTTAAAAAGAAAGTGCTTCTTCTGAGGTGCATAGAGCATCAATTATACAAAAATAAATAAATCTAGATTGTTACTTTTAAAAGTAATTATGCAGTAGTTGCTAGCACACACTACTTAACTTTCATATCCCAGCAATATCAATTGGAAATTTAACATTGTTACTCACTCTGAGAACTGTAAAAGGTGTATCGGACTTGTATCCTATATGAAATTCTGAGAAAAGTATAAATTACCGTTTCCCAGGATTATTGTAGAATTTGTCTTCAATGCATTTTAGAATTACCACACTGGGCAGAAACTGCTTATTTGACCGAATCCGAATAGAAGATCAAGTGCTTATGTATTCAAAGCCTACTGTTAAAGCAGTTTGCAACCATAGTATGTGTTACTCCCTGTTTGAAGGTCACAGTCCCAAGTCTGGTTTATTCTGTTTTGGGACCTTTTATGATAGGACACTGGAGTAATAATGTAAAACAAGCTTTCCTTCCCCTTGCCTGAAATGATAAAATGCACTAGCCAGTATTGCTAGTCAAAACTTTTATCATCTGAATGATACTGGAGTTTTTGTGTAGGTAGAGAAACATTATAAGTTTCTGATTGCACTGGCAAGGTTTTTACTGCTTACTTCTTTGTTAGGAAGTGGAGAAAGGTAGTAACAAATATGCCAATTTTGATTTACTTATTTCCTTTTATTGACTACGAGGTGACATAGGGATAGTACTGAATGTGTTCTCATTTGTATGATGTTTCTTCATTTCCTTGCTGATGTTGCAGCAAACAAAGAAATGTTTATACAACACACTTTAAATCCTTTCTAAAGTTGTGTTATAAAGGTTGTGTACTTTTTTGATGTAGTTGTATGCTGTGACAAAATTGCAGTTTTTGCAATGTTTGACAAGACTGATATATGTTCATCCAGCAACTTGAGGTATGCTGTGCAAAGTGATTGAAGTAATACAAAATTTTAAAAATGTGCATAGAACACTACACCACTGTGCTAGATGGATAATCTTGTCCCTGATGCAGTCTTTCAGCTGGACAGCTAATTCTTGCTCTGAGATTGAATAATTTTAGGCTACCAGCTTAAAGGTTTATGACATAGACGTGGTAACTGTTCCAAAACGCAGATAGTATCTCTGTGGAGCTTTTTGTATTTCACTGTGTGGTGTTATGTTCACAGAATCACAGAATATTATGAGTTGGAAGGGACCCACAGGGATCATCTAGTCCAACTCACCATCTAATTCCCGTACAGAGACCAAACGCACACCCCAGAGTAGTAAACATAAACCTAGAAGTTGCACTCTTGGTTGAGCAATGTTGATATAAGTCAATGCAGTACCTCCATTCTACCTCTCCCTGGAAATCTGCTCCCACTTTCTTTCCCCCTGCCTAGCTCTAGGATTCCACTGGGTAGTAACTTCCAAGGAATGGTAATAAAATACTATATTCCATCAGACATGAAAATAATGCCTAGAGGACTAGATGCTGCCTTTCTACCATTTTTCTTCTGATTTTGCTCTCCAAATGTGATGCATCTATTACATGGAAAATAAATTTTCTATTGTTCTCCAAATTCTCTTTCCTATTTTCCTCTTTCCTCTTTTCTTTTTCCATGAAACTAATTCAAAATCCAAAGAAAATGTAATCCCTCTGAAGATTTATTGTGAAGAATCTCAGACTAAACTGTTATCTATTCTTAACCAGACAGTTCAAGCTGTCTTAGAAGTCAACCAATGTGTGCAATGTGAACTATGTGTGATACTCTGACTCAAGTGGAAGAAGGAATTAATATGGAATATAGCGTGGCATTTGCAGTGGCTGCTTCAAAATCTGCAGTTTTCTACTAGACATTATCTTTCAAAGGCATGCTTTTATAGCCATGTACACTACAGATAATGCAATGATGATATAATTTGTTCACAGGACAGTTCTTTATATTCAGTTCCATGTGAGTATATTCTTCATTTTTTTTCTGTAACTTTAATTTTAGTTGTGATGTATCTAGAGATGGGAAATATGCATGTTTATTCAATGAAGATTAAATTCATATATGAACTATAAATGTTAGTACAGCTGCTTGAAAGGGTCCAGAGAAGGGTGACAAGGATGGTGAAAGGACTGGAGGACAAGCCCTATGGAGAGCAGCTACGGGAACTGGGGTTGTTCAGCCTGGAGAAGAGGAGGTTCAGAGGCGACCTCATTGCTGTTTACAACTACCTGAGGGGAGGTTGCAGCCACGTGGGTGTGAATCTCTTCTCTCAGGCTGACGACACCAGAACCAGAGGACATGGCCTTAAGCTGCGCCAGGGGCGGTTTAGACTGAATGTTAGGAAGACTTTTTTCCCAGAGAGAGTGATCTCTCATTGGAATGGACTGCCCAGGGAGGTGGTGGAGTTGCCATCCCTGGAGGTATTTAAGAAAAGACTGGATGAGGAACTCAGTGACATGGTCTAGATGGTGGGAGACTTGGATGGATGGAGCGTGGTGCCCATGGTTCCACGCTTGTGGGCCTGATCCCTGGGTGGATGTTCGCTGGGTGGGCGTTCGCTTGGGAGTTGGACTAGATGATCCTGATGGTCCCTTCCAACTCAGAAGAACCTGTGAACATGCTAGAGTAACTTTTTTGACGTTGCTTTTGCCAGTAATACATATTGAAACTCTAGATAAAATATATTCAACACTTGATGAGTTAAAACTGTGGAGTGACAAAACTCTGGGATGACCCAGGGAAGTTTATTCCTTGCACACACAAGGCCAGGGAAAAAAGGAAAAAGGAAAAGGAAAAAAAAAAAAAAAAGGGGGAGGAGGAAGAGAAAAGTATGAGTTTAATAGTTGTGGAGTCCCATCCTGGTCCCGTACCATCCCATCCTGCAGCAGTGAGGGGAGGGAACTGGAAAGGGAGCTTTGAGTGGCCCGGCCTGGCTACAATGACAGCCCAGCCCTGACAGGGGCGTGGTGATGGACCAGGCTTAGTTGCATATTCATGAGTTTATCTTCGTGAATCACAGCCTTAGTGGCACCAATCTGGACCCATGAACCCATGAAACATGGGGCTCACTGTATTGCATTAAATCTCCTACCAGATGTTTAATTTATGCTTCATGTAGCTAGCAGTTCATGTACAACTAACACATATAAAGTAGACTGAAAAAAAAAAAGAAAGTAAAAAGATCAAAAAACTATTATCACTCCTTTCAATGATATTATACGATGTTTTGACCTTGCTTAAAGTTTTCATAGCCTGTACTGCATGTGCATGTACTCAGCACTGGTTAGACCTCACCTTGAGTACTGTGTCCAGTTCTGGGCTCCTCAGTTTCAGAGGGATGTTGAGATCCTTGAGCGTGTCCAGAGAAGGGTGACAAGGATGGTGAAGGGGCTGGAATACAAGCCCTATGAGGTGCGACTGAGTGAGCTGGGATTTTTCAGTCTGGAGAAGAGGAGGCTGAGGGGAGACCTTATCGCTCTCTACAACTACCTGAAAGGGAGGTGTAGCCAGCTGGGTGCCAGTCTCTTCTCTCTGGCTACAAGTGACAGAACAAGAGGACACAGTCTTAAACTGCGTCAGGGAAGATTTAGACTTGACATTAGAAGGAACGTTTTCACAGAGAGGGTGATCTCTCAGTGGAATGGGCTGCCCAAGGAGGTGGTGGAGTCACCGTCCCTAGAGGTGTTTAAGAAAAGTTTGGATGATGTACTTGGTGGCATGACCTAGATATTAGGGTAGTGTGTTATAGGTAGGATGGTGTGTTGGTAGTAGGATGGCAACAGGTTAGGTAACAGGTTTGGCTAGATTAGGTAATAGGTGATAGGTTGGACTTGATGAACTCTGTGGTCTTTTCCAACCTTACTGATTCTGCGATTCTGCATGGAAGCAGAAATAATCAGGGCTGTGATGGCGGGAACTTGTGTAGGCTTGAATTACCGCAATTCAAACTTTATTATCACCGAGATTAAAGCTAGGTCAAAAATCCTTAGCTGAGCAAGGAAAAGTCTAAGGTGGCAATATGGAAAAGTGGTTCTGAGAGGCCATGAATGGATGATGAATAGGGGTTGTGGTGTAGGAAGAAACTTTAGGAAGGTGAGACTCTGGTAGGATGGCAGAGAAAGCCTCCTTGTTAACACCATGCCCTCACTAGATCTAACAACAGAATATTGCAGTTGGACCTAATCTGGTTTCTGGAACCATCAATAACCTTTAACAAAAGAGGTGATGAAGTTATAATAGATGACTTTTGGGTTTAGGATGGCTGAGGAAACTGAATAGCATCATTTGGTGCTGTCTGCACAAAAAGCAGAGAATGTCCTGAGTCTAGGTCAGCACAGGGGGATATTTTCCTTTTTGGGGTAGAAGTCAACTATTGGGAAACAAAGTTATTTAAATTTGAAAATATGAATTTTGAATATTTGGATTTTATTTCTGTGAAAAAAATAATGCTGAATAGAATTCAAAGAGCTGTTTCAGGAATCCTTTCCGGATTTCTCTTTGTGAGATACATTCAAAAAAGTAGGTTGAAGGTTGCACTGCTTGTAGACCTTGAATAAATAGAACCAACTAGTGATTTGTGGTGAGGAGCGTCAGTGTCAAGGAGAGGAATTCTGTGATAATAAGGGATGTTCAGAGTCTTTCTGCTTAGACATAGTAGAGGTACCGAGTTAAGGAAAATGAGCTGGAGGTGTCAAGGTAATTTCTTGCAAGCAGAAAAAGTTTATTTTTGACCCAAGAGCCAAGGAAAGAGGGACAGTAGTGTCCCCAGCCCTGTCAAGTGCCAAAAGCCCCCACCCAGATTTGCCACTTATTTTTAAACCCTTGTCTCATGCATATGAAAATCACGCCATGAATATTCATCCCTTCAATATTATGTCATAAATTTCAGGTTTACTTTAAGTCCTTCAACCAATCAGCTCTGATGTTTCACATTCTTTTCCCCTTGTTTTGGCTGGCACCCACTTTGTTTACCTTTGAGGACTGGAAGGCAAGGTTTTTTACCTTTAATATTCAGCCTTAACTTTCAGGCCTCTTGAATGATTTTGAAATCTACTAATTCTTCTAAAATTCACTAAATTTTCACTAATTCACTAAAATCCTTAAATCTCTAAGCCCCTACCTAACTCACTAAAATTTATAATTTTCTGAATGCCCAAATCAGTACAATCATCATGTTGGAATGGCGAAGAAGACAGGTGATAACAGGTGTAAACTGGAAATCAGTTTTCTTACTCACAGACACATTGGTGTGGCAGATCATGGCAGAGGATGTTTGAGGTCCTCCGAAACCTTACCGAGGTCTCCCTGTTGCATTTTGACAGTACCCAAAGAGTTAGGCTTTACGTTAATCACAGAATCACAGAATCACAGAATATTATGAGCTGGAAGGGACCCACAAGGATCATCTAGTCCANGCACTGCCCGTAAGGTCCAAGAGGGCAGAGACAGCTGGCCCGTCCCAGCACACAGCACTTGTCCCTCCTCGCAATCCTTCCATTTGGAGCTGCCACCTCACTTTTACATGTGCTGCTGCAGCACATATATTTAAAGTGGAGTTTCAAAGCCTGTACTCCACACTGGGGCTTGCACAGGTGTACGGAGGTGGGCTATACAACAGTCCGGCCCCGTTGGCAAGGCAACGGTTGCGAGACAGTGCCCTGACACCTGTCACACTCCTGCTGGACGTGCTCTGGGCAGCAGGGTTGCTATGCAGTTGCAACTTGGCAACGAAGCAGCCAGCATAGCTTGTAGATTCAAATGTTAATCAGGGTACTTGTCTTAGTTAAGATATGTTAAGAAAACTGAAGAAAGGTACACACAGTTTGTATACTGGAGAAACTGAGCAGAGCAAGAATTTAAAAGGAAAGCAACCTCACAAGCAGTGGTGCCTTTGTCCCCCTGGAGACTAGCCAGGTGGGACAGGGGCTGTCTCCACTGCATTCCTGCCCAGCTCTGTGGCTGCCACCCCACCCTCCTGTGCTGATTTGGATACTCTCACTCGCACCGGGGCTGCAACAGGGGGACATGCCATGGCCAGCTCCCTTGGACTGGGGAGAGCTGGGCACAGCGCAGACACGAAACTGTATACAGTTTGTACGCAAAACTGTATACAGTTTCAGTACGCGTATATACTGTATACTTTACTGTATACAGTACGTGAAACTGTATACAGTTTGTATACTGGAGAAAGCAGAGCATGAGGGGACGTGAGCAGAGCAGAGCAAGAGGGGACTGACCAGAGCAAGAGGGGACTGAGCAAGCAGGGGGACGTGCTGTGGCCAGCTCCCTTGGACTACAGCGCAGACGCGAAACTGCTGCGGACACGGTGCGGGCAGAGCAGTGTGCCCATGGTCCATGAGGCACAACATGGGAGTTGATTTCAATATTCATGACTGTCTAATTTGAATATTCATGAACACCAGTTTGTGCAGGCGCAGTTGCGAAACGGACCTCCCCAATTGTGGAAAAATCACGCCACACAGTAGTGAAGCCACGATATGGGAAGCACAAAGTGGGAGATGGCCGACTATATTTGTAAATAAAGCTGAAGAGGAAAATTTATTTCATAGTTTAAATATTTGCATTTTTCTTTTATTTTATTTTGTGATATAGTGGTATATTTTGTGAAAAGGTCTTTGCCAATATGCCTTATTTTACAACCAGAAACATCTCTAATTTTCTGCACTTTTTACCAGAATGTGCTTCAGCAGATCCAGATGTCTCAGGAAAAGTGAAATGCTGAGGGGGCGGGGGAAAGATGGGTTTTTTTAGTGGTCTTCATGTCCTCATAAAATAATGTTTTTCTTTAAAAGAGAAAAAAATAGAGTAAGGAAACTGTTTTCCTATGTAGTTTACAGGTGTTTCCCAGAAGGTTCTTTTAGAGTATGCTGTCCATTCATGTCTTTTGGATCTAAGAAATTTAATTTTATTTTGTTTTTAAGAATTTTAGAAAATGGTGAGAGAACAATGATAAGTTAATGTCATGGACCTGGTGTTGTGGCTCTTAAATTTCTTCTGTTTCACTAGTTTGAAAAGCTTTTCATAGCAAAGGGAGGTCATGGAACAGAAGGAAATGCTTGGTGAAGCAAAATGAAACGTCTGTATAAAGAACAACCTCTTCATTCTTCTGGTGATAGCCCAAACCAAGCAAAACATTATGAGCATTATGTGGGATCTTCATGCTTTCAAATAAGCTACTTTTTACAGTCAACATGCTGCAGTTCTAATGTAGATTATCCATGTAAACTAAGTTTACTTCCCCCTCCTTTTGTGCAGTCATATGGAAGGGGAATAACAGATGACTGTGAATGAAGTGGTGGCTTGGACCTCTGCGTGAACTGGAAAAAGTGGGAATACATTTTGGGTAGATAATACTGGTTATCCACACATAAATGAGCAGTAAAATAATAGCCTACCCTAATAATAACTCATAGGAACACTCTTCAGAGGTCATGTTTTTTTCTTTTTATTCTGCTTAGGAAAACTAGAAAGTCTTTATGGCTCTCAAAAATATTGAAATAAAACAGGAGCAAAAGAAGAAAGGGTTTTTTCCTAGAATTCTTGGGTGCTTTTTTTGTTGTTTTCTAAGCAAATATGTTTAAAAGTGAAATCTTTATTGGTTTAATTAGTAAAAAATTAGTAATTCTGTAGAAAATATGGTTTATGGTTGTTTTTTAATATATGTTGCATAAAAATGAGAACTATTAAAGAGATGACAAAACCAGCTTACATTGAAATGAGCCACATTAGTGGCTCTTTGCAAGATCCACAATCTGATTAAATATTTTGGAATGTCCTTACTATGAGAGAAGACAAAAGGGTAAAGGGCCAGGATCTCTGGTCAATGTCAGCAAGCAAGGAGGTCAGAGTAATAACTATTCTGTGTTATCCCACAGTAAACACAAAGAGAATCAAGTTAAACTGGAGTGAGTTGATGTTAACTCTCACCTAATCATAACATAACCTAATCAATAAATAATATATTATGTGAGGATTCTCTGCTTTCTTCTGTTGGGGAGCAATGACTGTGTCCTCCAAAATCTTACATAAGTTGGCCAGGCTTGTGGGGTGAATTGGACTGCAAAATATTCTCAGTTTAATTATATCTCCTATTGGGATGTATTGTAGTTCTTTTACTGGTCTTGTACAGCCATAAAGAAGGATGTTTAAATTACTTAAGTCAGTTCATTAGTAATTCCCTTGAACTATCTCATTTCCATGTGACACATGGGGAAAAATGTGATGTTCAGAACACATATTCTTTAAGTGCACTAAGCTAACATGCATGGAATATATTTGTGAGGTACCTTATATGGATACAGGAAGTATATGGCTTAGAGTTCATCTGGAATAAGAATCCAGAAATGTGTGTCTGTGTTAAAACTAGATGGTGATAATTAGATGGCGTTTTTTGCCTGCTCATCAGATCATAAGCTCAAAATGATTTCTACAATCCATGATTGTTTAAACTGCCTCTATTTTTAAGTCTCTTTTCTTCATTCATTTGTTCTGCTACCTGGTAGTAAAGCTGATGGCCTGCTGAAACATCTGGCTTTGGTATTTCCAAGGATTATGGATTAGATATGTTCTGATGATTTCCTGTCATCAGAGAAAATCATGACCATGCATCTCAGTGATAGATCAGTTAAAACAGGTTTTCAGTTGACCATGAGATGTGTATCCAGATGTTCAGATCATGAGTGGCTTGGGAGCACTTATCTGCAGCCTAAAATTTTACCACATGGTCTTACCCATGTGTTACCTCATGCACCTTATAAACGTACAGTTCATTAAAGTTGATATGTTTTGCTCCAGAGCTCAATAATTTCAAATATACTTTGGTTCCAAACAGCAAAGCCAAACTTTGTGTTTTGCATTCAATTTATGAACATGGTAGAAGTCTGGGATGTTTTTCTGTCGAATGTTCAGTAGTCATTTGCTCTCGGGTACAGATTATTTAAAAGGACGATAATAAAGCCGACAAAATCTGGCAAAGTCCCTATTACCCAAAGAATGATAAAAAAGGCAATGTGTTTATTGAAGACTTCTGAATCTGGAAAAGGAATATCCTTGTTACCACAAGGATTTACATCCCTCTTTAGTAAGAAA
>WEKX01009322.1:60545-92530 GCA_013390025.1 Pitta sordida | reverse complement strand
ACACTTTCTTTTATATTGTTTTCTTTGACATGTGTTACATGGAACGATGTCCTTGAGTTTTGGGGAGCTATTGTCAGATTGCATCTGAGGAAACACCTGTTTAGCCAGTGTCAAGTAATCTACAGTGGTGGTTATCTAACACTTCAGAAGCTTGCTAGCAGCATCAACTTCAGTGTGCATAAATTCCCAGTGAATCTAAGTTGTCAAAATAACCTTTCTTGGAGCTAATGTACACCAGTGTTAACCTCACTTATCCCTTAGATGTGTATCTGCAATCTGAGAACAAATAAGATATGAGGTTATTTGCCTTCTATCAATTGTATTTTAGACTGATCTAGTTAACTTTTTCTGAATCTGCTTTATAAAAATTACTTACTTAATGAATCTGATGAATATTAAAAAAAAGTTTGAGAAATAAAAGGCTAATATGGTCTGAGGAATCATACAGTGTCGTAACATCAGTGCAAAAAAACTAGCATGTTTTTCTCCAATGTTTTCCTTTTTCCGAGAAGAAAAAACTAGATCAAACTGCTTTGAAGTACCAGCACAATTTTAAATATCCAATGGTTATTTTATTCTGGATACGTTTTCATTGTAGAACGTAATGATATAATTTAATTTATCTTCTCTTTTTTCCCCACTCTTTATGTTTTCTACCCCAGAGTATAGGTAGATTAGAAAAACATTGGGATTTTTGTGTAGATCTTCCAGATATCGGTTATTTGTTATCGGTTGTAGGCTATTTTGTCCACAGAGAACCTTACAAACAGAATTATGAGGGAGAAATGTGTATATTACCCATACATAATCAAATACTTTTGTAAGCGTTTTTCATAAACTTCTAATGCATATGTATGCTTTAATAATAAAAGGGACTCCAATCCACATGTTATGTGTTTGAGAACAATTTTTTGTATTGTATGTGTCTGTTTATGAAAGTCAGCCCAAGCCTTTCTAGTTTTTTTGTAAGTTTGTATGTGCCTAAGCCATCGTACAGTAACAACATGCTAAAAGGTAAGTAAATTTCATCAAAAAAAAAAAAAAAAGCATTGCCAGACATCACAGTAAGGAAAGTTCTGATTTTAAATGAAACAAAAATGCAACCCTTAACTGGTCAAAGTGCAATCTTAGTACCAAAGCCTGGTTTGTAATGGGTTTGTGTCCATATTCTAATAACTTTTTCATCCTGCTTTTTTGTGTAGTAGATTTATTATTTTATTTATTTTTAGAATTTATATACTAGTGCAAGTCGAATGTTAAAAAATGAAGAAAATGAAAGGATTTATAAAATGTTCATTTTATAGCTCTTTTTTTTTAAATGAAAATAAGACCCATTCTTTACTTGTTCCTTTGAGGTGTAAAGCTTGACTATGAACTGATAAAATATCACAGAATTAGTAAGGTTGAAAAAGTCCATAAAGATCGAGTCCATCATGTGCCAGATATCTTTTCATCTAAGAAAGAAAAAGAGACCTTCCATTACTGATCATTATTTTTTTAAGAAATAAAAACCCCTTTTTTAATAATGTAAAACAAGAAAAAAATATCATAAGCCCACTTTTTAGGGTGGGAAGTTAATGACTTTGTGATGTACCTCAACATAATTCAACGGAATATTGACTTTCTAGGATGAGAAAAGTTTCCACGATTGTCTCTGAAGTTGTCTTTGTCAGAATATTTCAATTTGATTAAAAATGTCTCTTTTGCTTGTGTTGTCATCTGAAGAGGAAGCACCATGATTACAGAGGGAAGTGTAGGCTTTAGGAGTGTGCACAGCTGTCCGTTGGGGACTAAAGGGGGGCAATAGTCTCTGCTGAACAGAATAAATATAAAAAGTGCTTTTTGCGTTATTCTGTAGCCAAAACAATGTGTTCTAGCAGCATATATGCAATGCTGCACTAATGCAGCTACACAGTGAGCTAGATTTAAACTCAGAGAGTGCTCGAGGAGAAGAGTGCTTTCATGTTGATGTATGACAGGAATTTTTTACAATGAGAACAATCACTGGGACAACCTCCCCAGGGAAGTGATAGAGTTCCCTTTGCTGGAGGTTTTCAACATACTATCAAGCAGGTACTGCTGAATTTCATTTAGGCAGACTTTTCCACAGAAGGCCGACTAGATGATCTTTCAAGGTCCCTTCCGACTTGCACTGTTCTATGGTTTTATAATTCTTTAGCACAATATATTCTCTGCTAAATGCAGGGGTAAGAACAGGTGTTAATTTGGTGATACTGGTGGCTGTGTCGAAAATGTGGGAAGTATGTTTGAAAAAAAACCTCAAGGGGTGTTATTTGCTATAGTTGGCAGGATGTATTTTTTCTGTATCTCTGTCAAAGTCTGGCTAGATCCCTCCGACTGTCATATAAGTAGGGGTTATAAAAAAAGAGTACTAATACTTTAAGTAGAATAATGTTGTTCTCAAAAAATCAATCTGTAAATCAACCTATGTTAATAACATATGAAAGCAGAGGGAAAACAGTCATCCTGACTTAAACAGCTGCCAGTTGAGGAAAAGAAATTAATCGCGTTGATGGTTTTAGCCCCTGGCAAATGGAGGTAAAAACCTTCAGTTTAAGAAAATTTATTTTATTTCACATCACATTTATGATAGGTTGTGTGTGTACTTGATTAAACTATGGGGTTTGGTTTTTATAAACTGTAACTTCTCCAATTGCATCGCTTGTTAGGCTGAATCATTATCATTACTAATAAAGTAGAATGATATTTCCATGGGCATCACCCTTGCTTGTACATGCCAGAAATTTTAAACTGGTTTTGGATGCATCTGAAGGATCTGAATGAGAATTGCATACAGATAATTAACAGTTTGAAAACATATTCTACAATTCATGTCCTGTATGTTGTGGATTAGAAAAAATAGTATCCCGGTTTTTACTTTTTTGTGAGTCCAAGGACTTTGTAAGGCCTGAGCTCTTGAATATGTTGGTATGCTCCTCAAGTTTGTGGGTTTTCTTTGCTTATTTTAATTAAAGTGAAAATTCTGAAAATTGTAAGTGGAATTTCTTTAATATTTTCTGCTGTGGCCTAAATTATAGATTAAAGCAGTGTTTCTCACGGCTCAAGAGTTATTTAGATTCAGAAGCAGGATCGATGAATCTAGAGAAGGGTGAGAGTCATTGAATTTCTGCCCCACCAGCCACATATCCATTTATATGGCCTTTAAAATACGAATTATAGCCATATAGCACCAGTAGCACTAGGTGATTACTCATTGCATGGAGGAATTTGTACAAACAGATAATGCAATTTTGCAGAGTCAAACCTATAACACATTTAAGACTGTGGGTGCTTGGTTTTATTCATGTTCTCCAGGGAAGCATGGAACTAGATTTAGTGTACCTCATTTTATTTGCCAGCAGACACTGACACTAGTTATACAGTAGTCACTGGTAAGGACAATCCTCCCTGACCCATTTTGCTAATTCCTTCCATTGACTTCTGGGTATTTGCTTTGTTTGCTTCATTTTCAGCCTTAGATGGTTCAGTGATATGTCTCTCCCATGTTCCCAGTGTTAAACTAATGTCTAAAAAGGATTTTCCCTCAAGTTGACAAGGATTGCTTTGTTTGTTTTTTCTGTTTGCTTGGTCTTTTGTTTTGTTTTTGAGGACTTTCCAGTGCTCAGATTTACTTGGTCTAATGGGTAGAAAGCTGTCAGACAGCCCGTTGCCTTTTTCTGGTAGGAGTAGTCTCAAAACTTCGGCTTAAGTGGCTGCAGCTATAATGGTGCAGCAATAGTCACTGTCTTGATCTCTAGATATTTTCACCAGAGTAATTGCCTTCTATTGTAGGAATCTTCCTCCTTTCTGGTGACATAATTCCTTTTCTTGAAGTTTCTTATTTAGTATGTGAAAGGCTTTAAGCTTATTATAGGGTGTATGGTGTGTGCTTTCGGTGAAGTAAAGCTGTGGGATGATCTAAAATTCTGATTTATGGTTGCATTCTGTGCTGAAGAACCACATTTGATAGCTCTGTTCAGATTGGTGGGAGTCATGATCTCATTATTATGTGTAGTGCTTGCACCACCTTCCCTATTAGCCCTGCAAAAGCAACAAATGGTTATGAACTAAAGAATTATAAAGCATAGAATTAAAAAGTTCATGTAATCCTGATTAGGCAGAATCAACTGTTCCTAAATTCCTCTGTGTTGTATGGTGCAATACAATATAAGGTTTTCCGAATACTCAAAATTTAAATAAGATGAAGTGTTAATTTAATTTTAGTACTCTTACTTTTGAATGTTTTCCTGAAATACTTTTGTCTTTGGTTCTTTTCTGTCTTTTTTTGTGAATGAATAAAATAAAGATTTTTGTGATTAGGATTTACCTGTGAAATTTCCTTTTTTGTCAGCTTTTAAACCCTGACCTCACAGGGCAGTTTCCAATAGATGTCTGAACCCAACCAGCATTCAATTGATATAATGGTCAGCTGGAAACAGGGACATGTAAGAACTATATTTCAATGAAAGTTTTGATTTGACACTGCTTCTGCATTCCTATTTATTTATTTATTTACTATTATTCTGCTCCAGCTATTCATTCCCGCCTCAGGCTTGACTGCCCTGTTGTGTTGGAATTGTAATTTAATCTCTTTCATTCCAAAGACAATTCAGCTCATTAAAGCAGTAAGAAAGATTTTTAGCAGAGGATTACCAGCTCAGAAGCTGTCTGGGGGTGTGTGCATATTGTGCATGTGTGTGTCTGTTGGTGAGAAAGAGGGAAGAGGAAGTGACTGAAATAAGGAAGCTCCCTTATGTGTTCTCACATAGAAAGTAGTATGGGTTTGTGTTTTGATTTCTTTCTCCACTTGCCACTTCTCAGTCTCTGTTGGTTCATCTCTCTGAGAATGGCAAATCCATTCTTAGAATTCTGATTGAAAAATTCAGAATATGTTTTAAAGTTTCAGTTCAATCTCAGCCATCAGTTGAACCTTTCCGAGCACCTTGTCATGAGATCAACAATAATGAACAACTGGAACTGCCTTACAATCATGAAGACTAACAAAGTCCATGTTTTCTACTTCTTTCCATAGAACCATCGAAAGGGATCTGGATTTTGTTCTCTGTATCTATACCATCTTTTAATATTCTTTTTTTGCCATTTAAATATAAAAGATTTCTTTTTAATGGAATTTGCCTCTTCCCATCACATGCTTTTTTTATTTTAGCCAAAGTTGGTTAGTTGAAGGGAAGTAGGACATAAGAATAGATTAGCATTTTCAATTACCTGTAGTAGGTTAAGCTTGCTATAGGGAATATGTGCTGGAACCTAGACTGGAATAATTTTTACTTCTACTTTGGCATTGCTTATATGAAAAAATGTTATGCTATAAATCTGAGGAGATCAAGCATCCATCTTGCCTTGCATTTTCTTGCTACACCTACTAATTGGTCCTTTGAAAGCTCGAGTCGGGAGTGGATGACTTTGCATGCAATTTGAATATTCCTGAACAGAAAAATATGAAGCATTCTGTTAGTTGAAGGAATAGGCAAAGAATGTTGAGAAGACTTTATACAGGTTGCTTTTCCATACCAAGGACAATACTTTGTTGTGCCTAAATCTTGGTAGGCAGCCCTGTGTCCATCCTGTAATGTAGACTCTGCACAGAGGCAATTTCTATGCCTCTATTCCCTAGGTAATCTTATTCCAAATAATAGGGAAGATGTGCAATTTGTGGCTAGAACCATTGAGTAAGCTGTCTCCTAATACATGCTGTTGAGCTAAGGTTATGTACAAAATGCCTACTCCAATGACAGCAAAAAAGCTGTGAGAATATTTGTGCACACAGCAAAAAATGGTTATTTTGACAAAATTATGAAAAGAGACCTGAGTGGATTTTTTTTTTTAAATTTGATTAGCTTTTTAATCATTACTCAATTTTTTGCATCATCTAAAAAGAATATTGGTCTAAAAGTGGCCCCTTTGTACAGTAAGGATACACAGAGCGTATATATATATATCCTATATGGGACACTCCCTTTGCTACAAGTTTACAGCATAGGAAAGAAACATGGAAGCAGATGTTCTGGTGAAAGCACTTAAAGTTATTCTTTTCATGGATTATTTTGTGTATGGTCTGTCTAGTTGAGAAGAAAATGGAAATCCTGAAAGGATGCACTAATAGGCTCATGGAAGAGGGAACCCCCGCCACACCCCCAAGGACGTAATTAGTGGTAGACCAAATAGAGGAGGCAGGGGAGGTGGGTTAGGAAAAGATGCTGCAAGGAGACAGAAAAAAGCAAGTGAGTTACTATAAAAGCTCTATATGATCACAAGGACTCTGAAGAGAAACATGTCAGAATGTTGTGACAGTGAGGTCATCAGAAAGCAGCCCTAAGTGCTCAGTCTGCACCATGAAAGATCATCTGGGTGCCTTCCCTCTCTCTGAGCACACTGGTGTGTTGGGGAGCTGTGTCTGGGCTGCCCACCCCCAGTCACACTGCTTCTACATCCACATCTCTTTATGGCAGTCCTTCACCACCATCTTTTATGGAGTTGCCCCTTGTAATCCTGTTTCTATCTTTCCATGAGTGTGATGGTCCTGCGAAGTGGGCAGCACAGTGCCATGTGTACTGATCACCAACTGGTCTTGGAGCACAAGTGTTATGAGAAGCAACTGAGGAAGCTGGGATTGTTCAGCCTGGGGAAAAAAAGGCTCAGGTGAGACCTTATTGCCCTCTACAACTACCTGAAAAGAGGTTGTAAGGAAGTGAGACTCTACTTCCAGGTAACAGGCGACAGGATGAGACAAAATGGCCTCAAGTTGTACCAAGGGAGGCTTAGATTAGATTTTAGGAAAAATGTCTTCATCAAAAGAGTTTTAAAGCATTGACACAGACTGTCTAGAGAAGTGGTGAAGACATCACCCCTGAAAGTGTTGTGAACACATGTGTACATGGCACCTGACAACTTGGTTTAGTGATGAACATAATGATGAGGCTAGGTTGACAGTTGGACTTCATCTCTGAGGTGGTTTCCAATCTGTACGATTTTATGATCCAGGCCTGGGGCAGAGGCAATGGGACCACTGATGAGCTACAGCCTCAGAAACTGCCAAATCAGGCTCATAGGGAGCAGCTGAATACAGAGGAGAGCACAATGTGTATCTTCTGGGTTTTCCTTTGAGATTAGCAATGATATCTTCTGTGATGAGTGAATGCAAAGTTGTTCATTCAGTGATTGAGAAGGTGGCTGCTGTCAAGCTCAAAACATCTTTAAGCAAAAACTAGCATGAATCCCAATTTATTTTTGAAATATTTCTGTCAGATCCAGTGAACTACTTAATTTCTTTCCAGGTTCTTTTATTATTCTGGTGTTGTTTACAGACTCACCCTTTTTCACTCAGCTCCAGTACATGAGCACTGTGTCTGTTGTCCTTTGGACTAGTTATATGCACCATTGGAGCAGATGTTAACTCTGGTTTGGATGATAGTCTAGGCAGGTCACACTAGCCTTACTTACTCTGATGGACATGTATTATGGCCTACAATTTAATGAAATAATTTCTCAATTATGCTTTGTAATAATTTCTAGGGGATTTATGGCAGAGTGATTCATAAACTGATCTGAAATAAGATTCGTGGCATCATAGTTTCCTCTCAGGTGCTGGGCCAAGACAGACTCTTGAAAATGCTGGGATTACTTACTTACATGGAAGATTGTCTTACTGAAATAAGACATTTATTTGGATATAATCAGTAGAGCAACTGTCACTGGATCCGCTTAGAGGGAAAAGGTGTGAGATCTAAACCTTTTAAGACATTGAGAGAAATATATGGCTTAAGTATACACATGTTGAAAGATCCAAACAAATACAAAAGAACCCAATTCCAGTGGCTGGGATTGTTCTCCTCATACTTCAATTAGGACTTGGATTTATTAGGAATACAAAAAGCTGAAAGTCTTACCTTTGGTGAGGATTTATCTGCAGTTGACAGAAGATTTTTCAGAATAACGCAAAAGGCAGATAGTCTCCACTGACCAAAAGTACTTGGTGCTTTAGGCAAGTGTCTGAAATTGGAGAAAATGAATCCAGACTTTGAGACATCAAAAGATATTTCAGATAAAATCTTTCAGTCACTGCTCTCTACCAGAAAAAAAAACCAACAAACCCTGTTAGAAATAACAGCAATAATAAAAAGTGGTATATAAAGCTTTCAACCTTATTGCCCTCAATAAAGACTGGAATTTGTCCCTAAATTATCATCAATTTGAAGGCAGGCTTGGAAACAGAGCTGAACCCACAGTTTCTGACATAGGCTTCTGGCTTCCAGACTATGTTTCATTGCTGCTGTGTAGGGAAGAAAAATAAGTTCGCTCCCATGCAACTCATGTAAATGTAGGATTTCTGGACTGTTGCTGGCAAGTAGACACTGACTCTATTGAAACAAAATACCATATCTACTTAGGGATTTTATTCCCATTTGTAACTTAAGATGGTTATTAGCTGAAAATGGAAAACTTCTTTCAGCTGAGGAACTCTGAAGTGCTGAAATCATGTGTTTGATTTGTGATTAGCCATCTTACTATATATATATATATTTATTTTTTTTTACGTTGCCAAATTTTGGATGTTTGACTCTCTAATCTTCTTAATGCTTTTTTTTTGGGATTCAGAATGTGTTAATGGATTTCTTATCCACTGTCAGGCTATTGAAAATGTTATTGTGGAATAGTTGAATATAAAATTAACAATTGCTTGCTCAGAAATTTTAACTAAAAGTCTTCCTGGTATAAAAAAATATTAATCTTCTCAGCAGAAAGGGTTTGTTGTTTATTTTTAGTGATAAAAATATTTGCTCACTTTGTTCTTTTTAATAATTATTTCTAAAAATAGCATTTCATAAATACTACAATGTTAGAATGACTTCAGGCACAAGAATTGGATTTTAAGTTGAATTTTTAGGAAAATTATGATACTATATGTGATAATAACAATGTATCAAAGATTACAAATTTTCACTGTGCATGTATACCCATAAAAATTATGCATGAATGTATACATATACGTATATGCATTTTAAAAATAACAAAGTCTTAATATATATATTTTATATTAAATTTCTCTCTGTGTGTCTTTAGGGACTTTTTTTGGCTTGGGCCATGTCAAGTATGAAAATCTCCTTAGCTGAGCTCGTTAAGATGTTTTGCACTGATGGCCGTTTTCTCTTCCTGTTTTCCTTTTCTGCTCATTCATGGCAGATATGTTTCAAAGCAGATCATCACAGGTCATCCTTCTCATCCTCCATGTTTGCAAATAAAATGATCCTTTGAATAAAAAGGCCCACTGTATCTTGGACCAACAGTGACACTGATGAACATTATTTGTATAGAAATTTCAAGGTGTCTCACAAAGGCGGACAATGCTGTAAGTGAGAGCAAATAGTTTTGTCCTGGTTTGAGAAGTCTTAGCTTTGTGATGTGTTTGTGCACAGCTGTCTGTGAGATAGCCTGAGGAGTTACTGCTTCTTTGTTTGTCTCCTCCCCAACCCCCCCCAATCTCAGCTCTATCCTTTATGGTTCCCTTCTGTGCATGGATGTGGATGAGATCATAACTAGTTCTGCTTTTTTGTTTCCCTTTCTCTTGTCTATGTTTACAATAAAGCACTTGTATTGAAATGAATATGCTGAGTGAGGGAGGAACTCACTTCCTTTGGTGCAACTACTTTTCTTGGAGAAGTTTTTCAAATGAAGTTGAGCAAGACCCTTGAAGGAGTTTTTGTTTCTATTGCAGATGAGAAAGATGAAGCAGATTTCTTGACTCATATTCTGCTTTCAGCTGGGATAAAATTATTTTTCTTCTTAGTAGGTGGTATAGTGCTCTGTTTGGGATTCAATGTGAGAATAATGTTGATAAGATGTTGAGGTGGAAGGCTCCCACAGAAATCAGTAAGGTCAGGGGCTCACAGGGAATAACTGCTGTAAAGTTGGGAAGAGAAAGAAAGGTGTGGGAAAGGTTTCCTCATCTATAAGTATTCTACAAATATTGGTGAATTTAATGGTCCAGTGCAAGGGTCCCCACCACTGTGCAGCTCAGATTAGATCTTCTGTGAGATCTTATCTTGCACACATACTTCTCTTTCATCTGAAAGATGTCAACTTTCCCTTCCTCCTAATATTTTTCTGCAGTTGCTGATCTATATTGAGACAAATATTAGGAAACTTCACCTGTCTTTTAAAGCAATTTAGCAGTTGGAAATTAGGAAATTCAGTGTTATATAACCAAGCAGTTCTTCATGGATGTGAAGAACTTCATGGATGTCTGGGCAAGTGCTCCCCAGACCACGCGACTGGAACTGCATTTTCCAAGTGCTCTACAGCCCATGTTAACTTCTCCTGTCACCTCAGGATCTGAATACTTTCTCCTTGTTACCCCAGCTTATCTCAGTTAGTTATTAGAGGCAACTAAAGCAGAAATGGCTCTAACTAAAACTGCCTGGCAATTTCTGTTGTGAAACACTGTTTTCAATGACTTATGACTTCTGCAATTTTATTTTTTTTTATAGCTTTTCATAATAAATGCTTTCTTCTTTTGGAGGAAGGGACAGAAGGGGGGAAGAGAGGAAAGAATGATAGTGGGTAATGAAAATAAATGGATAGACTAAAAAAAGCTGAAGCCTCTAGCACTTTATCAAATTTCTCTTCTAGAACGATGTGTATTTTTTACACGTCCATTTGTAAGCAAGGGTTGTAGAGGGTGTTTATGGCATAGAAGGTGGATGTTCCTTTATGAATGTACCCATGGTTGCAAATTTGAAAACCTGTTAGCAGGTGGTCAGGTATGACAGCTGGAGCGTAATTTTTCAAATGATGGAAAATTTTCAGATTGAAGTTATCCTTCCCCTGTACTCGGCACTGGTTAGGCTGCATCTTGAGTATTGTGTCCAGTTGTGGGCTCCTCAGTTTAAGAAAGATGTTGAGGTGCAGGAACAAGTTCAGGGAGGGGCAAAAAGGATGATTAAGGGGCTGGAGGATAAGCCCTGTGAGGAGCGCCTGAGGGAACTGGGTCTGTTTAGCCTGGAAAAGAGGAGGCTCAGGGTTGATCTTATCACTGTCTATAACTACCTAAAAGGGGGCTGTAGACAGGCAGTGGTTGGTCTTTTCTCTTTGGCCATTGTAGATAGAACAAGAGGTCATGGTCTTAACCTCCAGCAAGGGAGGTTTAGACTTGACATTAGGAAAAAGTTTTTCACTGAAATAGTGATACAACATTGGAATGCGTTGCCCACAGAAGTGGTCAAATCGCCGTCCCTGGAGGTGTTTAAGGGTAGACTGGATGAGATGTTGAGGGTCATGACATAAATGTTATAGCTGTTAGGTTTTAGATGGATTATAGGTTGGACTTGATGGTCTGCAAGGTCTTTTCCAATTTTATCAACGCTGTGATACTGTGATATATGTGCTCCTATCTCTTGTCAGTCCCAGTGTCTTGTCAGCAGAGCCTGGCCAAACATTTACCTTCATGAGGTGGCATGTGAGCCATTGGTCCTCACCATGATCAGGAGTTGCTGTGACATAGGGCTTGGGACTTGTAACTCTTGATTTAAAGATGAAACTAGAAAAGATGAGATGGAGACCAGACTGTAAAGGAGCCTTGTGCAGATGGCAGGATGGGTGTTGGCGTTGTGAAGGAGGCACTGGAACAGGAGGAGACCAGGACACTTGGAAACAAAACAGCTGAAAGTCTCGTGTGTTTCTGGTGGAGTTACATGTGCACGTATGTGCACAATTATGCAGTTCTGAACTGCGGGAGCACCAATCATTTTTGTAACATATTTCCAAGGATTACCAATGCTAAGAGGGTGAATTTGGGCTGTGTCATAAGGGCAACTGCTCCCCACTGAATCCCTTCCTCTCTTGTAGCCAAAAATGTTGGAGGACAGATGACTGGCGATGAAGAGAAGACGTCATTTTTAATTTGATTGTGAGTTGTAACCCACACTATTTTGCTGAGTATCAATTCCTTCCTTTTTTTATTTTTGATAACTTATTTAATTATCAACTTTTTGCTATAAAAGATATATTATGCTGATTAACTCCATGGAATTAAGCCCTTACAAAACTTACTTTGCCTTCAAAACAGATTTTTGATAGCACCATGTAAATAAACTATGAGATTACATTTTAAATGTTTAAATATTTTTATTTATTTTTGTTATGTGGTTTTTTTCACTGAGAACAGTGGATCCTTTGCATTTAATGGACAGAGATACTCTGGGATGTTATAAATGCATGGTACATGAATGCAACTTTTTCTTGGCATGTAGCAGAGAGAAATAAAATATGTGAGGTTTCCTGTGCAAACTTATGTGGACATGTTTTAGACTCTGAAAGCTTAACTGTGCTACTCTAGTTCTGTACTCAATTAAAATAGTTTGTATTTGTTATTTAAGCTAATCTGGAAATTTTTTCTCTGCGTCTTTTGACACGTGTGCTCAAACATGTATGTGTTTATTAGGTATGCATACAAATATGTGAAGAGATATATGTTGGGCCAGAACTCCCATTCCTTATCTGCTGGGCCAGAACTCCCATTCCTTATCTGCCTCATGAGACTAAAAATTATGGTTTCTTGTTTACTTGTTAATTCATCATTATAAAATCCACATGCTCTTAGTATTCTCAGTGTTCCTGGTATCTGGAGTTTTAAACATACCTTTTATTTTCTTAAAATGAAAACAAGACATTGTTTTAAAAAAATAATTCTACATTCTCCTTGTTAAAATTATATCAAAGTGTTACAAATATTCCTCCTCCATCTGAATGCTAATTACTGGCTAAGTTTTGAAATCACAATCTTTACGCTGTTCCTGTATTCTTGATATTTTCAAGTCTTATGTTTAGAAATGGATTCATGCGTCACTTACATATTACCACAGATTCTGCAGGTGACAGGACATGTGTGCTGATGGAAAGAGTAGGGATGCAATATAACCTCCTTGTAATCCAGGAGGAGGTAGTCAGAGACTTGATGAGTGGCTTGGATCCTCACAAGTCCATGGGACCAGATAGGATCCATCCGAGNTCCGCAGTTTAAGAAGGAGGTTGAGCTGCTTGAGAGGGTCCAGAGAAGGGCGACAAGGATGGTGAAGGACTGGAGGACAAGCCCTCTGGGGAGCAGCTATGGGAACTGGGGTTGTTCAGCCTGGAGAAGAGGAGGCAGCTCAGAGGCGACCTGATTGCCGTTTACACCTACCTGAGGGGAGGTTGCCGCCAGGTGGGTGTGGACCTCTTCTTTCAGGCAGATGACACCAGAACAAGAGGACATGTCCTTAAGCTATGCCACGGGAGGTTTAGGCTGGATGTTAGGAAGAGGTTTTTCCCAGAGAGTGATCTCTCATTGGAATGGTCTGCCCAGGGAGGTGGTGGAGTCGCCATCCCTGAAGTTGTTTAAGAGAAGACTCAATGAGGAGCTTAGTGACATGGTCTAGTTGGTGGGAGGCTTGGATGGATGGAGTGTGGTGCCCATGGTTCCACGTATGTGGGCCTGATCCCCAGGTGGGCGTTGGCTTGGGAGTTGGACTAGATGATCCTTGTGGGTCCCTTCCAACTCAGAATAACCTGTGAACCTGTAGTGAACTCTGCTGAGCAAAAGAGAAAAAGAAGAGTGTTGCCATAGCGTGATAAAGCTTAAAAGTCATGTTATTTCTCTGATACCCAGTGCTTTTTTCAGCTGATTCTGAGGGCAGCTGCCAGATCTGCCAATCAATTTTCTCTAAAATTCCCTGAGGATTTGAGGAAATATTGATGATGAAATTAAATGTGGGCATCTCTGTTATCTTCTCTTGGGATATTCTGAAAAGTGTAGGTTTGGACAGCTTAACCTTGTGATTCGCAGAAAGTTTGTGCTAGAAATTCTGCTTTTCTACTGTTGGAACACGCACAGCTTCTATACTGGAGGAGTCTCTGGCCATTCCCAGATATTGTTATGGCAAGGGTTCAGGAAGATTTGAGCCAACTCTCTTAGCTATTTGTACCATTTATCTCCCTGTCCCTCGCCCAGTCTTGAATTTTTCCATGGTTAAGAGAAAAAAGATTCTATAGACGTCTTTTCAACACAATCTCCCTACTGATGCCAACAGCAAGCATAGTCTTCTCAATGCAGTGTGATAACTCATTTCTAAGAGAGATTTTTAAGTATCTGGTGTGTGACCAGTTTTGCATGTTTTCTTTCCTCCTCTTTGATTTCGTCTCTCTGTGCGGGACTAAGACGGTAACGGTTATTCAGCTGAAGCATGTATTGATCCCTCCTCCACTTGCAGAGTTTGGCTTGCTGTCCCTCCTCTGAAACTTGCTCACAACTAAAATCATTGTGTTTGGTTGAGCCTTTGGCATTCAACTAGTCATTCTGAATTACAAAGTCTTGTCTTTTTTCCAAACCTTCCCATATAGCAAATGGTTACTCTTCAAAATGCTTTTTCACCTTTGTGCAGCTGAGGATCATCCATTTTAACTGTGTTTTACCAGGTAATTTTTTATCCCATAATAAAAAATTATTTAACTGTCTGTTTAGTGATAACATCTCTAAAGGCCTGACAGTGTAATATTTTTTAGGCTTTTTTCCCCCATCTGCAAACTATTAGTTGTTGTGATGCTTTTCCATCCCCCTTACCTTTATGTTCTATGCCCCAGATTTGGTATTTGGAGATATTACTGGGTAGCTGGGTATTGCTGTACACTGGATGCTCTACATATATCTTTTACAGGAGGAATTCACATCTCTGCTAATCCATTTGAATGCTTGTTTTGACATTAAACATACCATGCTTCTTGCTGGAAGGAAGAATTTCAAGGATCCAGCTGGAAATCCTCTTTTATTCTTCAGTCAATGCCAAGTCCTTAGATGCACTTTGTGTTCTTGTGTGTGAGCTGAAAGATAAGAAAGAACTTTGAGAATCTGTCCTATTGTGGTACCTAGAGACCAACTATTGCTTCAGGTGGTGATGCAATCTATCATTTACAGATTGTGTATTCCCATCTTTGGCTGACACTACTGCCTCTGTGGAGCTTGTCCAAATTGGATCAGGCATGAAGCATCTTGATTCCTTCTTAGGAATTGTGCTACAATTTGTACTAATGCTTTTCCTGTGGGCCAGTTGCCCATAGATGGATAATGGATAAATTTGCATGATTTTATTAGTATTGTAATAAAAACCTTGTATTGTGGAATGCAGCACTGAAAAACAATATCTTAAAAGATTTTGAGAAAATCTTCCTTATGGAGTATTTTAAATTTATTAATAGATCAAAGACAGGAAGTGAAGCAGTTGAAATAGAGTGATAAGGAATGCTAGGCTAATAAAGGTATAGTAAATAAAAGTATTAAAAATAAAACCATGAAATGGTTTAAAAAATACCCTACAAAACAAAGAAATTCCTCTAAATCCGGAAGAGGCCATACCCTTAATGTTTTTCTATCAAATTGAAATCCAGAGATCATGATGGTTCAACATTGAGAATCCTTTTATTCTGGATACTAGAGTTTTGCCTTGAAAAGTACAAATAGAAATAGTTTTCAGGTCAGAGCACATGCCATAACTAGACAGGTTTTGAGCCTGTTCTTTGTCTTGGGTCCCAGTACTAATGGTATTTCTGTTTAAATAGCTCTGCATCCTGTTTAGCTGGACTATTTTTAAATCATGTGCAGTAGAGGGATTTAAGTATGAAGACTGAACAAAAGTAATTGATGGTTTATTTTTCTTAAGTCCCAATGCATGCCTTTAAAGCACATTTTGTCCATTTAAGCAGCCAACTCTTAACATTACAAGTCTTCAGAGTATTTTTTTTTCATTACACTCTTCAGAAATGCAGTATATTTTTCCTCGTATTTTTAGCTACATTGTGTAGGTTAATGATGTTAGAATCTTCTGGAAGAATGGATAGATTCTGATGCTTCACGTAAAAATGTGCAGCAAAGCCTATCCTTGAGAAGTTGCTGGATATTTTATACAAGTTCATTCACTTACAGCATGGTGCTTATATTGCATTTTGTCACTAGGCATGTCCTTAGCTATTTAAACCTGCAAAACAAACCCTAAGCCCACAGTTTTAAGAGTCTAAAAATGTTTAATTAGAAATTAAAAAGACACTGGTGCTTTCTTGTCCTTGAGAACTTGGAGAAAGCAAAGAATACTGGTGGCAAGTCTGACCAGTATTGGTAAAACCAAGCTGGAAGTGTAAACATAGTTTTTATATTTAGAAGACAGATATATTCTTAAGCCAACAAAGAACAAAAACCCTTTCAAAAGAACTCAATATATACTTTTTTCATTTTCTTTTGTGCAAAGAAAATGAAGACCCTCTTGTGGAAATACAAAAAATAATGTCCTATTTCATTGCTATTCTTTTTATTTGTCCTCACTTCACAAATACGTAAATATGGAATAGGTTGGCTGAAAGAGCAAGTGTTACATCATATCCTAGCATATCCTAGTTTACATCATATCCTAGTTTACATAGCATATCCTAGCATATCCTAGTTTACATCAGATTTTCTTATTCTTTAAGTGCTTAAGTCAAAGCGACTCTCTTTAGTGAAGATTTTGTAAACTCTGATTTAATGTGTAGCCAATAGAGTTCAGAAAATAGTTCCTCATCCTCAACCCTTTCTGTCTCTCCAAAGAGAGAGCCACTTCCCCTTGTTAACTTGTTTATTTTGAACTCATGCTTCAAATATTACAGAAAAGGTAAACTGCATAAAGAATTTGCTGGTAACTAGAAATGGAAGGAAAGAGGTAAAGCAAGAAAGGGCAAGATCAATTTAGTAAATAGGATTTGGCATTTTGCAGAAGGTGCTGTTATGTAAGGTAAAATTCTCTTTCTACGCCCAGTTCGAAACCTAAGATAGAATTTCATAAACTGTGCATGTGTTGAGCATGGATTAGCTTTTTTGCTCTGTATATTTTCACAGACAACATTGTCAGTAATCAATGCAAACCTACTGTAATACTTACTCAGGTTGCCTGCAACTATCTGGCGTTAGAAAGTTTTAAATAGTACTCAGTCTCATAATGGAGTAGTCTGTCTTGTTACAAACTTCATAAAGCATGTGTGTATAAACAGATTTTATGAAAATAACTGAAGTACCAACTCAATGCATTGTGAGTGGGATATATTGCAGTGTTATCAGATATTCTGATTCCCTTAATCCTGTATGAGGGAAAAGATTGAGGCTTTGTGTACAAAAGGAAACGAATTAGCAAGACAAAAATATTTAGGAGGCAAAAAGAAACAAATTCAAACACATGGCTGTTATGGCTGTTAGTGCCATAGCAGTATGTTTGAAATGGTTGGTGAATGCTCAAGGTGTTATGGGTGCTTATCTAGAAATAGATGATGACTATGATGAATGTATGGGAACAAATCCCTTATGGAGCACTGATCTCAAACCCTGAGGATAGAAACACCTCGACCATTCTTTTACCTGTAATGATACTTGAAATTTGAAATCATTAATGTCAAACTGTGGAAAGATCTATTTGAAAAGATGTTTGAAAGCATATTTTGCAACTCCTTGAAAAGTAAAACCAGAGCAGATGTGACAAGCCAATTTCAAGGTGAGGGATCAGAGGAAGGTTAGAGTGCTCTCAGGAAAAGGAGAAGAGGGCATGAAAGGAGATTTCATAATTAGGATCTTGTTACTTCCCCGTTCCTGAATGCAATGACTGAGTTTTGAGCTAAAATATACCAGTTTATGCAAGCTCTGGGGCTACTTCTTATCTGACAGCAGGGATTTCAGGTGGGGAGAGAGAAGAGATTATAGGAGATCACAGGCTTCTCCTGGGTTAAATATCTCCTAAATGTGAGCTAATGTGTGACAGAAGTGAACATAGGGATGGCTTCCTCTAGTGAAGCCCATTATTGTGCTACAAATGAAAATATAAATTATGGGCACCAGATATTGCATGGTAAAAGATGTCATATTAAAGCATAAGCACATTTAAATACAGAAAAGTTTTGCTCAGATAGAATGTAGAGACTCTTGGACATGAAAGAGTGACATTTCATAGAAAATGAGGATAGGACATTCAGATATTTACCCTTAATGGAAAAAATTGAGTAATTTCTGCAGTCACATGGGTTTTAATGAAGGAAGAAGATCCTTTTTTCTTGTGCAGAATGTTCATTTTCCCATTGGGTTCTTGGTGCTGTACTTCTCATTTCAAGACTGAAAGACTATCCTACTTTCAAGATATTTATAAACACCAGCTCTTGAAGGTACTAAAGATTTTTATATAATTGTCAATTTTTTCCATCTTTTTTTTTTCCCTTTTAATGATGTTCACTACAACTTTTTTCAAAAAAAAAAAAAATTGGTTTTAGAGTTTCCATCCAATTTGGCAATATATTTGACAATACATTCAAATAATATATTAAGGAAAGTAATGTGAAGTATTTCACTAATAATATACTTGGAAACTTGTAAGTCTTTATTAAATTAAGAAAAGTATGTTGCGGCTTCGTGACTTGTATGAACGTTTGTGTGTGTAAGTATGTGTCTTTCTCATCCTCATCCACGTCCCCTACTTCCTTATTCCTTTTTCCCTTTTTTCTTTCCTAACAGGAGTTTTTATCTTTTCACAACCCCCTTGATGTGTTTTATCCCCTGGTGAGTATCTTTGTATTTTTCTCCAATGGTACTTCTAAACCATTGAACAGGAAAATGGTCTGTTTGGGTCCTCTATTTGTTACCATTGGTCCTTTATCTCTCTACACCTTGGGTATCTCACTGGGCACTAGGTGACCCAAGTACCTGAGATAATTGCATAGGGATAGCAGGCAAGAGAGAAGAACCTGAAGGAGACTAGGTTACTTCTCAGTTGTCAGCTGGCATCTGGAACTCCTTTAGGCACCACACACGTATATTTTGCTAACTGGAGTCCAGTGGCACATTTTATTTACGCAAATTTTGCTCTAGTGCAGTCATGATTGTGTTAAATCTGCCAGAAGGCTTGCCATTCACAACAGTGTTATCTGTGCACCACTCATGGTATTGAATGGTTTTTTTTGTTCCTAATTTACTCACGTTTAAGTAAAGAAGCAGAGAAATATTTTTTAGTGGAGCAGTGTCAGTTTTCTTGGATTCGTGGTTGCAATATTAAATAAAGTCAGGTAAATAATACATCAGGAAAACCAATACTGAGAGATGCACTTACTGACCATTTTCACGCAATTCCATTGTACAATTATCTATCTATTACAGTTATCTATTATTATCTATTCTAAGTCATGTCATCTTTCTAGTCAAGTATTCTAGTAAAAATCTGATGTTATTTTCTTGTTCATGGACCTGGCTCTTTGAGGCAAAAGCAAGGAAGGGAATCAGAAGTTATTTTTTAAGACACTTTTTTATCTACAGTAATTTGCTGCAAGGGAAATTTCAATGGTACAAGGCAAGTAGGAAAACAAAGCAGTTAAGCTCAAGTTTCACACTCTTAGAATGGAACTTGTACTGTGTATGTAAACATGATCTGTGGTCTAAAAGAAGCTGGAGGGCTTTAAAGGACTACAAATGTATGGGTGTCTTATTGCCTCTGCATCATTCCCACAACCCTGATGGCTAACAGGACAGAACCTGGCCCCGTCCACTGTCCTTCAATCTAGTTGTAGTCTTGCCCTGTTTGTTTGTGCATGTGAGGGGACAGAGATATGCTTGTCCTTCTGTGCAAGTCTTCTCCCTTTATCCCTGCCTGGCAGCTATGCCAAGCAAGAGCAGGGCTGTTTGAGAGTTATGATTTAAAAACTAACCTGGCATTGGGGTGATAGTGGGCACTGCTCTTCTCAGAACAAACAAGTTTTTTTAAATGCAAAGTTATTGAAACTGTGTTTCTTATAACTTCATACATTTTGATCTGACCCCAATGTCTTCTGTTTCTGTTTGTCCTCTTCTTTTTCTGTTACTCTCTCCACCCCTCTCCCCAGGAATCACACTCTAACAACGTTCTCCACTTTTCTGTGTCCCATACTTCTGTACCCTGTTTAGCATGCTATCCAAAAATTCCATAAAAACTGGCTAGACAGGTGAGAACAATCTAATATAAAGAAAAAGAAATTTCAGTTATCTACCCCTTTGTCAGTATTTCTTTAAGAGACAATTTCTGGACAGGTTGCATGATCTCATTATCACCTTGAAAAGAGCAGAAAAGACCTGAAACATGAAATTTCTCTATTTATTTTTCATTATGATTTGGACTGACATTTGCCAAGACTGATTTACCAATTACTAATACTTTTTGCCTTGGGAAAAGTCTCAAGAGTTATCAAAGAGTTAAGACAGCAGAGAGTTTTTGCTCTACAGAAACCTGCTTACTTATCTCATTGCTAACAAAATTTCATTTCTGTTTTTCTCTTTCAAAACTTTGTACAGAATCTGTTGTTCAAATAGGGATTAATTAAAGGTTTAAGAGCTTTCTGTGCTTTAGTGTGGGTGGGTGTCTACTTGACCACTGGGATATATTGATACCCAGCCCTAATCCTTATTACATGTACAACTTAGTGATTTTCTAAATTATTTTTATTGCTTCCCTAGTGCAACAAAAAATTGTTTTTGTTTGGATCTACAGCTGCACATTGACCTAAAGGCACAAGTCTTTTTTTTTTTTTTTTTAAGTTCTGTATTACATTAAATTCTTCGGTATTTTGGTCACAGAGCTAGTGCCTTACCATATGAAAAATTATGAGCTTTCATTTTATTATAAGGAAGAAGTCCTCTATTTTATAATTCATTTGGTATTCTCTTCTGTAGAGCAAATGTTCTCAAACAAATAACAGAATATGTGATATAGATTTACTGGTTGTATTATTCTCAGAATAATTTTGGTACCACCATAAAATTTAGGTTTCATAGAGAAAAGGGGGGAAAGGAGCCATTCTATCTTCTTCCCTGATCTGTGAATGCCTTATATTTATCCTGGTTACTAATATCTCAAGCCAAGTGCCATGAACTTGATTAATTTATGTCATGCAGTAGCTCTTGTTACACCTTTCACAGAAATTTAGAGATGTTAATCATAGCTCTTTATTTGTACAGCCCATGTGCACTGTAATTACAGAGCATAGAACTATCTACACCAGTAGACAGTAAACCAGTAAAACTCTGACTGCAAGGCATTTACTCACATTCCTAGTTTTTTTGTGGATTTCAATTGTATTCAGAAATATTTTCAAAAATCCCCTACAATGTGGATAGTAGAAACATCTAGTATATTTCATCATACTTTTTAAAATGTTTTATACACAGATAGTGTAATATTTTCTTTCTTCTTTTTCACTGCTGTCTTTTTCTACATCTTTCTAGCCTTAGCAAGAGAAATGGATTGTTGTTTTTTTTCCTCAAAGCTATGACTATAGCTATATCCTTTGCCATCTGGGACATAGTTCTCTCATGGATTGATTCCTCACTTCTGTGATTGCAAGGTGGTTTCCTATTATCTACAAAAACTACTGCAACTAGGGGAAGTCCATGATGACTGGAATGAAATGAAAAACCCGTTTTTCAAAAAGTTAAAGCAGACTTGGGAACTATAGGTGGGTAAACCTCATTCCAGTCCATGAAAATATAATGGTGTGTGTCCTCTTTGAATTCATTTCCAAGCATACAATTACCTATCTAATCCGTCTAATCTAACAAAGAAAAAAACCTGCTTGAGCAGCATGGCTCTCTACTATGATTAAATGGTTTTCAGAGCAGATAATCAGCAAATAATAGATGGAACTCTTTCTGATTTTAAAAAAGTGTTTGATATTGCCTCCCTCAGCATTCTCAATTAAAAGCTGAGGAACTCGTGGATGGGATGAATGGACTGGTTTAGGTAGTTTGAAACTCTCTGGACTTTCAGGTTTAGATAATTTCTTGACATCTAGTAATGAATAGATAAACATTGTGCATCAAGCATAAACGCAGAGGCCTCTATTCAAAAACTTTATCAACATCCTAGAGGATAAAATTCCTTAGAAAATATAAATAGAACATGAAACTTTAAACATAACATTAGATCTGGGGTGTTGAATGGCAGAACTTCAGCTGAGACAATATTAAGGTCTGGATTGTGTCAACAGGAATATTATGAATTTCCACAGAAAGCATGTATTTCTGCACCAGAGATAAAATAATAACACGTAACATTAACTCTGGCAGAGATAATCATGGCTCACAGTGCTCTCATGGCACTGACAAGTAGAAGTCAATGAATCCAGACAAGTAATTTTTCCCCTCTACTCAGCATTAGTGGTATTGGTAGACTGCTTCCAGTTTTGGGCTTCCTATTCAGAAAAGAGATTGACTGACATGAGTAGAATGTTATAAAATGGTATGGGGCCCTAGGCAGGAGACCTGCCTGGAGAAGCTGATGGAACTGGATTGAGGAGGAGGAAGCTAAGGAAAGAACTAAGAGCTGCCTGCAGACACTTGCAGGAAGTTAGAAAGATAGTGGAATCAAGCTCTTTTCATTGTGACAGATGGTATAAAGAAGCCAAAACCTGCATTTTCAGACTTTTGATAGTATGACGGTATCACAGTATTAGCAAGGTTGGAAGAGACCTTGGAGATCATCAAGTCCAACCTGTAACCCAACACCAACCCATTGTCTAAACCATGGCACTAAGTGACTCATCCAGCCTACTCTTAAACACCTCCAAGGATGGCGACTCCACTACCTCCCTGGGCAGACCATTCCAATGAGAGATCACTCTCTNACTTAGACTTGTTAAATATCATACCATTGGGGTCTGCCCATTTCTTTAGTCTGTCAAGGTCCCTCTGAAGGGTCCTCCTACCCTCTGGCAGTTCAACATTTGCCCCCAGCTTGGTATCATCCGCAAACTTGCTGATGATGGACTCAATTCCCTCGTCCATATCATCAGTAAAGATGTTGAACAGTGCCGGGCCTAACACTGACCCCTGTGGGACTCCACTAGTGACTGGCTGCCAGCTGGATGTGGCACCATTGACCAACACTCTCTGAGCTCGTCCATCCAACCAATTCCTAACCCAACATAAAATGCTTCTATCCGGTCCATGCTCTATGAATTTCTCCTGAAGCTTATTATGGGAAACCGTGTCAAACACTTTGCTAAGGTCCAAGTACACAACATCCACGGCCTTTTTATAGTCATGGCATTAGGAAGATGTCTTTCATTTGGAGGACTATGCAGCCCTGGAACAGGTTCTCTCCTTGGTGGGAATCAACTAGCCAGACAAAACTACAGTTGACGACGCAATCTAGGAACTTGCTGTGCTTTAGATAGGAAGCTTGAGTACAGAACACCCAGACATACTTTCAATCAGAGTTCAAAGAGTTTTTGATATATAGGTGTGTTTTTCTGGATCAAAATACTAAATACTATATATGGCTATTTAGAATTATTTGTCATTTAGTATTTTGCCAGTCATCTTATCCCATTAGTAAACTTCATAAACAGTATGTAGTTTGTACTCTCAAATTTTTCTTGATAAAGTTTAATGGTAGACCTTCTGGAAAAATGCAGCTATGTCTCATTCTCTAATCAATGATGATTTTTTAAAAATACATAATTCAGCTATTTGTTTCCCTAAATCCATGAAGTTTTTCTCTTTAGTAAGGCAAATGTCCTTCATTTCCAAAAGTCTAAACATAAAAAAATCCCAGTTGCCGTCATAAATTAAGTATGTAATTTTCTCTCAAAAAGTGAAATCATATTTGTTTTTAGTGTGACCATTTTTCAAAAATATTATAGTGTTTGATACTGATTATCTTTCAAACTTAGTTTACCTTTAGTTCATTGTTAATACAATCCTGTCGTCTGTTCCATCACTATGCCTTGGGCTGATGTCGAATGACCTTGAGCTTCAAGGTGCCCTTTTTTTAAAAGACTTACAGTTTCCATTCTTCCCAATTTTTTCTTGTGTCCCATGACTTGTTACCTATGAATATCAGTAACTCTAAAGTTGTTGTTCAGCCATTTAATGAACTTTAGATTCCTGTTATCTGACCCATCTGGTGTTAAAAATATTTAACCTTTGCATCCTTACCTTTGTGGAACTAGCTCCATTTGAAGTGCTTGCATGTGTGCACACGTGTCTTCTGGATGCTCTCCTTTCCTGCTCCAGTCTAGTAGGTGGATTATTTTTGTTGATTATAAACATCATGGTATTCTGTGATTCTGTGATTCTGTGATATCTGAAATACCCTCCTAGTTTTCGTACTGAGGTGAATCTTTGGGTAGGAGCATCCTCCATCTTCCCTTTAGAAATGCCCAGCCACTCTTTATTTCCATGCCTACCTTGTAATTACAGTAATTTTTTTTTCCCATACAAACCTGAGCTTGAGGAGTAGTTTACCCTCTTGCATACTTTGAAAAATAGCCTTGTATCAGTAGCCTGCTTTGACCAGTAGCTTTTTCTTAGCACATTGATCTGTTTTTTTCTGAATTCCTTCAGATTTGAATTATGGTTATTCATAAGTTATTCATAATTATGGTTATTCATAAGTTATTCATATGATTATTCGTAAGTTGTATACAT
Source organism: Pitta sordida (assembly GCA_013390025.1). Lineage (NCBI taxonomy): Eukaryota > Metazoa > Chordata > Aves > Passeriformes > Pittidae > Pitta > Pitta sordida. The sequence goes on along the minus strand of WEKX01009322.1, from coordinate 68,010 downwards.
ACATATATATATTCGTCCATTGCATCTTTCTGAAATAAACTTTAGCCAGAGATATTTAATGATGAGATTTTTGGCAAAGAGTAACATCCAAAGTTTAAAAAAGAGGAAGTGTTATTTCTCTGATGAGCTGAAATACACAGCCTAAGAAAAATTATTTATATTATTGCCATTACCGCAGGATCTCAGTACTATCCATAGTGTTTCCTACTTGAACCTCTCAGTCACCGTCTTGGCTCTGTTACAAAAAAAAAGTAAACTCTGTTTAGTTTTCTTACATGACAAAATCTAACCTCTTGCCTTTTTCAGCAACGAGAGTCAGATAACGAGAGTCTTCTGGGAGGAGAGACACTCTTGCCTACACTCTTATCCTTCCATTGTCATAGTGGAAGCAAATATACAAAAAGACAAATGGAAAAAAGTTAGCAGTAAACTGAGATTTAGGGGCTATAAAAAAAAAATTTCTTTGCTCCTTCTAATTATGTAGGTATAAACCTGAAAAGCAAAAAGAATATGTTCTTTTTTTTTTTTTTTTTTTTTGCTCCTGATATAAGTTTTGTTCTGATCCTGCTTAGTAGAATACTTAGAAAGGTGAGTAACATCATTACAATAACATATGGAGAGTTAGCGGTAAGTTCATTTTGTTCTTAAAGTGAGAATCACTCACTGAATAAAGTAATAAAGATCACTGGTAAAAGTTGAGTATTATCTGTGAGGACCAAGTCAGATAATTCCAGAAGCATTCTTGCCATCTTCATGGATCTGTGCAGATTTCACTCACCTTCTCAAAGTCTGTTTCTTAGGATAGCTGTTTCATTTCTTTCACAGCATTTGTCGTCTTTTGGATCAGAAACCTCTGCCTGATGCTTCTCTCTCGTGTGATAAGAAAGAACCAGCTCCTCCGTGACACAGCAGGTCACTGCTTTCTTGCTACAGGAATTTTTCTTGAACTCTTGTTATTCTGTAATACACCTAAACAGTAACTTATATTTCAGTGCTTTCACCAGGGAGCTACGAAGGGGGAAAAAAGGCCAGATGAACCGTGCTCTAGGCAATGTATTTGGGTATAACTCTCTGAAACGGCAGTCTAGTAGCGTTGGGGAATTTCTTTATTGCTCTCTTATGTAGACAGTTGGGTATGCTCTTATTGCCTAAGGTTTAACTGTGAAGGATTGACTTGTTTGGTTTGGGTTTATTTTTTTTTTCCCTCAGGAAGATTAAAAAAAAATAAAAGACCTGCAATAGGTGGAATAAGGTTGGTTGTTTTTTTTTTTTTAATTTGGTGTGATACAGACCATAATTTTAGATATATTTGACACTGAGACAATTTTAACTTCTCCATGACCATTTATTGATGTTATCCTGTCCACTCCACAGCTTATATCTGGGCAACACTAATTAGACTTCTTAAAGTAATTAAGATTTTTCTACCTATTTTAAATGAAGTATAGAACTTCAGATGCTTCCCTCAATGAGAAAATCATACACTCAATTTGATTTTATCTTGAAAATAAATGTGCTGATAGTAAATAATGTAGAACATTTAATTTTTTAAAATACAATTTTAGCACTCCTGGGGGAAAACTTAAGTTTTAGAGTGAATGGGAAATTTAGAAAACAAGACTCTTAAAATAAATGAAGAAGTAGAACAGTGTAATGCTCTAAGTGTGACTTTGCAGTATAGTTCAGGATCCAAGGATCCAAGATGATATTGGTCTGCCAATATTGTATTACTCAAGTGGGAAGTGATGAGCCTGATATGCTGACTTCAATGTTTTCTGTCCTGGAGATGAGGAACTGTGTCACTGAACAGCAAGAGAAGTAGATAGCTTGGAGGGGGTGTGGTGCTGAGGGGTGCTGTTAAAGGAAGCTTGAAAACACCAAAATATGTGAAGATTGGCAAGTTGGATCCCACAGAATAAAGTATGAGATGTTGGAATGCTGAAAGGCTAACAGGGTTGGTATATCCTTGCCCTTAACGTACCTAGGAACATCAGACAGGGATTAAGAGAGGTGACTTGGCTAAATTGTCAGGAGAAAAAATTGTTTTGTTCTGACATGTAAAAGGCTGAAACGATTTCCCAAGTCAGGTGTGCAAGCCTTCATCCATTCAGACACACAGTGAAAAAATATATACTTACAAAGCAAATCTGTGATATATTCCCTGCCTGTATTTTTGGTTATTCTGCTTTCCTTGTGTTTATCTTTTATACCACAAAACATAGGAGGTACATGTATTATTATTATTCATAATTTTATTTCTGAGTATATAGGTTCTTTATATAGGACGTCTATTCCATTCATGCTCATAATGCTAGTCCTGAACCAAAGACAGGATTAGCTACATGTTAGGAAATTCCAGGAGTGAAGGAAGAGAGCTTGGGCATATAAATTCTTCTCTCCATCTACTAGCATGATGTAGACTTTCTTGAATATCCCAAACAACAGCTAATCTTTCTCTCCTAAATTCTTGTAATAAAGGGTGCGGTTTTCAATTCCTAGAGAATTGATGTGAGGTGTTGGAACAAACTTTGACATAATTATGGAATAGATAATATCAGAGATTTTGCAGTAGTAATTCTGACACTGGAATCATTCTCTTCATCTCACTTGGACTGAATTCTTCTGCAACATCCCTTTATAAAAAACTATGTATAAGACTTATCTAGAATTTGTATAGAAGGGTATAAAACATGCATATAAAAGCAAATTAAATAAGACTTTCATAAACAGTAGAGTTAGGGAGGGATATGTTGCAGGCCTGTTAAATCAAGAATGATGTGAAAAATATGAGTGAGGAGTGATCAGTCATCATTTTTTAGAGCAGAAGAATTAGTGGGCCTCAGTGACTCTTTCCTGCAGCAGGTTTAAAGCAAACAAAAGCAAGTCTTTGTGATGCATATTAAATTCTGGGAGTCCTCATGGGACATTTTGGAGGCCAATAGTACAAACAGAACTGGAAGAATCTGGACATGTTAATGAAGATTAAGTCCATTTGTGATTATTCTGTGCACCATTAGATGCAAGCTTCATGTCAGACCCTCCCACTGATAGCTGGAAACAGGAGATTACAACACAGGAAGAACCCTTTACTCTGTGCTCTCTTGTTCTGTTCTGTACACATCTGCTGACAGCAGCTCTTGAAGAAAGGATACTGAATATATGGACCTTCAGTTTTGGACACAGCAGAACACTTTGTAGGAAACAGCTGGTAGCTTTCTGGATCCCAGAGGGATGAAACACATCTACACTTGGCTGTATTTCAAGCAAATGGTTAATGTGAGATCTGGAGTGAACTTTATAACTGACAAATGTAAAGCTATTTGATAATAACGTTATTCCCTGAGTTAACTGCAGTGTACCATGTGATCTTTCATTTTTGTAATGATTACATTAATTTGAGGGTACAATCATAGTATTAATCATAGATTAATGTCAGCTACTCAGTTTGTCTATCATATCCAGAATAATAAAAAAAAAAAGAGCAGAGATACCCATGGGTTTAAAAATCCCCCACTAATGTTCAGAAAGTTTGAATAAAATAAGGAAGTATGATGAATTATAACTTTTTGGGTGCTATTATACGTAAAAGTAACATCAAGGTTCATGTCAGCTACAGTAAAAGACCCTGTTTTTCTGTTGTTTTCTCTGTTTTTCTGAAATAGAACTACAAACACATATTTTCACAGTATGAGGAATTTAATTCCTTTTCTACTTATTGGTGAAAAAAAATAAACAAACTAACTAGAAAGGGGAGATGGTGAATGACATCTGGAGTTGGCTAAGTGAAATTAAAGGATGGGCATTGCACCTGTGCATGGCACCTACTCATGCACAGAAGACCCTTTAGGGCACATGTGGTGAGCCTAGACAGCCCAGAAAACAGTGAGTCCTCTATTGTGCTCTGAGGAGGATGCCTCTTAGAAAGGTTTTTTTGCAGTGAGAAAGGCAGACACGTTTGAATGCTTCCCACTACAAATGCTTTTCTGCAGTCCTTGTTTGGTCTGTGCTGGGAACTGACTGCCAAAACACCCCTGCCTTCTGCAGCTGCAACACATGGGAGTGGAGAGAGGTGACCTCTCTGTAGGAGAGCACACACTGCTTGAAATGAGGATGCATATGGGAACAAAAGCTGTTCTTCCTGGAGCAAAGAAACAGTGGTCTGGCAGTGGTTGCTTTATGGGTTGGCATGGTACCAAGCAAGAGCGCATATCACACAGAATCACAGAATATTCTGAGTTGGAAGGGACCCACAAGGATCATCGAGTCCAACTCTTAAACGGCACCCCTGCCTCCCTGGCAGGAATCGAACCCCTGGACTCCCGCATGAGACGTGGGACACTCACCACTGTACTCAAGTGGATTCCATTAAAAGCTCCCCATTGGGGAAGTATCTTTCTTAATGCATGACTGATGTACAACCAGGTGTGCAAATTAAGGAAAAAGGTTGTTAAAGAGAAATGCTTTCAGGAAACATTATATGAATATCTCTTAGCGATTTGAAATTTATTCACTTTGGCAGTGTTTGTGGTGTTTTTTTATTTGTTTTAGAGCATCTGCTGAAAACAAATGTACTGGCAAGAATTTTTACAGATCTAGCAAAGGTCAAGCAACTATCACAAGCTTAGAAAGCAAAAGATATATTTATGGTGGTTGAGGGCTCATGTTGAAAAGGGCACAGGCTTCAGGTATGTGACTTATACAGTACCACATGACCTTCTTTTCCAAAAGAGAAAGGTCACATTTCAGAGAGCATGTATTTTCAGAAGCAAGAGAAAATGAGTTTGAAACTAATTTTTGAATGTGTGCATGAGAGTTGTGAATATATTTAGGGAGAATATCTTACAGGATAAATGTTTTCAGGGAAAATAGCTAGTTTGTGACAAATGGTCCACTTAACTCTGTTTTGAACAAAAAATGGATATTTCAGTTATGCTATCGTGAACTCCATTTTTTGAGACAAGTAAGGAAATAGAGGTGAAATATTTTCTATTGTTGTGGTATTAAAGTACATAAAGCTGAGCTCCTTAAATAGTTTCCCTGAACATCTTGAAAAGAAAGCTGTGAAGTAGAAAACCTTGCTTGCATATTGTAGTCAGCACACTGACATCTGGCCTGTTTCCATGTGGAATTCAAAATTCCTGGAGGATTAACTCTGAAGAGGTGAATATTTGATAGTCTGATATTTGGATGGAAGTGAAAGAATTTGTTTATTTTAAGTGTAATTCTTCAAATATATATGGAAAACCAAATTTATCTTCCCTAAATAAAGTACATCTCTTCTCAGAGTAGGTGGTATTTGATTATATATTAATCCCTTGGGCCAATCAACATTTATTATTTGTTCTCTATAGCTGTATGTAACAAAGAAAAAAAAGCAACAAATCAACTACCCAAGCAAACAAACAAAACCAACCAAAAAACCTCCACAACAAAGCAAAAACCCCATAAAGAGCCATCATCCACTTATTTGCTTTTTAAAATTTCTTTTTCAATTTGAAAGCATGTTAAAGAAGACCACTCCTTAAAGATGTTCTGGAATGATTAAATTTAAAATTGATAAACTTTGCTCTACAGCTTTGATACAGTGAGGAAAATTTGTATACCAGCCAAAATAATTGGAAATAATATTCAGGTACACACAAGGATCCATTAAATCCTACACTTTACACCAATTCCAGAGTCTTCATGGATAAACAGGGGTGATCAGCCCTTAAGNCTCAAGCAGCTCAACATCCTTCTTAAACTGGGGAGCCCAAAACTGGACACAGTACTCAAGATGTGGTCTGACCAGCGCCGAGTACAGGGGAAGGACAACCTCCCTAGTCCGACTGACCACATGGTTTCACCTAAGTGGTGGCATTTATTTATTTGTATGAGGGACAAAAGTAGCCATTCCCAAATGAAAAACAGAACTTAAAATCATGAAGGAACTGCACTCAGCTGCACATTATTTTGGCACTCAGTGTTCTGTATCTTGGCCATGTTCTGCTTTGTGGTCTCAGGACCAGAAAGTATATTTTGTTCCAGCAATTAAACTTTCATTTTACATTTCTCAGGACCAAAATTTATGGCTGAGACAATGCTAAAATATTAATCCAAGGGTGGGGCACAGAATTGAAAAAATGGTACAAGTTCTCTGAGGTTTTTTAATTTTACTCCATTCAACACAGAATAACATCTTCAACTAGGTTGAATTTACACCTCTGATTCATTCTTTGGGAGCACACAATTGCAATGCGACAAGCCCCACATTTGGTCCTTAAATAGTTCTCAAGTCTTTCTCTTACAGACAGACTCAGTGTTTCCATGAGCCCAGTTATTATGAGATTTGAAAAAAAAGATATTGTGCCTATAAGTCATTGAGTTCATCCAAGTTCAGAAGATAAATATTGTAACCAATAGACTTGCTTGTTAACCTTATGAAGGTTAGAATAAACGTGTTTCCTACTGTCCCATTATTTTTCAACCCATGGGTATGTTATCCAATCAGGTCCTTGTAAACCCTATAATTCAATCGTTATTAACTAAATAAACAAAAAATGTTTTCACTTTTCATTATCTTGTTTAATGTCAAACATGTCCAGTTTGTTTTACTTATGTTTCATTTCCTTTGTCATATTCACATCTACATTACCTGTTCTATCTTGTTTCATCCTCTTTAGAAGGACAATTCTGATTTCTCAAGTCCTTAGATCTCAGCATCATGGGTCTCATGGTCTAACTCATGGATAATTTTATCAAGCAGAGGGCATAGTGGCTCTGAGTGCAGATTTGGACAATGCAGTTGAACTTTGCAGAAAGATTGAAGTTTTCAAATTAGGATACACAGAAAGCATTATGATGAGCTGTTTTCCTAGAAATGCCAAGGGGATGTATCAGACTCTTAGAACATATATTTTGGGGCAATATCGGGCCGCAATTGCTTTGAAATAGATGGTTGATGATCCTGTAACTTGGTGTCTGCTTTGAATTACGTCTATCAGCAATTCACATATTATGTCAGGATTGAAGAAAGGGCGTGCTTATGTACCTTTCTTACAACATGTAAAAAGAAAAGGGAGAAACTGCCTTGTTCTATAACGCATTAGGGTTGTTTTCAAACTGTACACTTCCTGAAGAGGGAATCAGAGTGTATGATGACAGTCTTGTGTTTCTTGATCACTATTTGCAAAACCTATACAGGTAGCCTATAGATAACTAGCAGTCCAAAGTCTAGTGGGTGAACACCTCCGGATCAGTGGCAAAAGTGATCTTCTGTCATATAGCCCAAAATTTATCTGAGTGGTCTTCTATGTAAGTACGTACATTTTCCCCTAAAAGATATCATGAGATGACGCAGAGAGTGATCCCTCAGTGGAATGGTTCATAGGTTATTCTGAGTTGGAAAGGACCCACAGGATCATGTAGTCCAAGTCCCAAGCAAACACCCACTCAGGGATTGAACCTACAAGTGTGGAACCACGCT
>WEKX01009322.1:44520-60490 GCA_013390025.1 Pitta sordida | reverse complement strand
AAAGATGACAACATTATCCTGAGATTAGTTTAGATTGATCAAACATGGTGTTCATGGCACCAGGGTTGTGGGTTCAATCCATACATGGGCATTTACATGTGGGACCCGATGATCCTTGTGGGTCCTTTCCAACTCAGAATATTTTGTGATTCTGTGACACTTTTCTTAGGTGTTGTTGTTGCAGTTCTTCTTTGTCTGATATTTTTTTTTAATACTTAGCCTTAAACCCAACAAAAACTATAATATGTTGGCTTGGAAACTCATTCAGAAGAAATGTAGGGGATGATTCACCTGCTTTCAGACCCTGCATGGTTGGACTCCCTTTGTATATCTATATCAAAATGAGGATGGGGAAACAGACGAGAGTATGTAAATTATTGTTTTCACTATTTTTTGATTCTAAGTTTCTCTGTGCAAGATCAGGTTTTTTTTATTCTTTATGGTACATCATTCAGACTACAGAAATAAAGTTTTGTTTCTTGCAAGAAGTAATGACCTGATGCACGTACTAAGTCAACCTCCCTATTGCAGGACTTGGCTGAAAAGCTGTTTATAAGTCTAAACAGATGTTTAGAACAATGAAAAGTTTATGGAGTGTATATTTATCTTTAAAAAGAGAATGTTTATGACTTCGTTCAGGCTCAGGATCCTGTATTTCCTGGAGGAGTTTGAGTTTCCGTACTAGATTAGAGCAAAACTAAATGATCATATAAAGACACTTTTCAAATATCATAAAATAGATTCCTTTTCATTGGAAAGTAAATACTAATGCATTTCTCATTGTGTCTTTTTTGAAGAAAAAAGCTGATAAAAAATTCTTTGAGCTTAAATTTTACTAGTATTTTTTTCTCTACTAGTGTTCCAAATATTATATCTTTTAACTAATTGCAGTTATTGTCAGTTTGTGGAGGGCAATGTTACTTAGAATAAATTAACCTTTTGCTTCTGTACGTAAAAGTCTTTTAAACAGTATGAATATCTACAGAAATTATCAAATACAGCGATGAAAGGTCTGCTTGTGTGCAGTTCTACAGTTCAGGTGAAAATAGAGCAATCTTTCTATTCAAATATAATGTATTATTCAAATTTAATCTAAAATAAGAGATGCATTTGTACATAATCCTGCATATATATATATATGTATATATAATATATTACTGGTGCATATCCGTATTGATTTTTTTTCCACATATTTTCCATTTCTATGTGATCTTTTTGGTCTAGTGAATATTACCCTTTCAAAATGCTTAACTTTTTAACAAAAGTATTCTGTCTGTAGATAAACATTGAGTTACAATGGCATTAAATAAAGAGTCCTTCTGGCATGGCAAAAAAAGTGAGCATTGATAATCTGTAGAATCAGCAGATCAGTCAAACTCTCTCCTCAAAATAATTACAGGATCACAGAATCACAGAATATTATGAGTTGGAAGGGACCCACAAGGATCATCTAGTCCAACTCACCATCTAACACCCGTACAGAGACCGAGAGCATTTGTCAGAGATCATAGCAGCATCTATTGCCTCCATAATCTCATATAGGAAAATACAATTTCTGAAATAAAGTGATCCCATAATAAAAATGTTACTATCTTGGCAAATAAATATCTGAGTTTCATTGCAGGATGCAGCAGTTGGACTTTGTGCTTTGTCTTCTGTGGAGAGGAAGCATTAACATGTGACAGTATTATAACTTCTTGAAATGATCTCTTCATTATGTTGCAGACAAAGTATATATGGCAATACAAAGAATGTTCTATCCATGGAGAATGAGCCTGTCTCCGGTGCCAGTGCTGACTATCATGTGCTAGCTGTACCCATGCTCCAAGCTGGGAAGATGCAAGCCGGCTTTTAATTCAGAACTGCATAGCTACCTCAGTGTCTCTACTCACTGGTTCATCTAGAAGGCAGAATTCTTTAGAAAGCAGAATAATTATTAACCTGAATGGGTTGAACATCTGAGCAGGCTGCTGTTTAATAGCCTAAAATTATTGGTAGCGTGAGAGTGTGACTTTTTGTTTGATTCTTAAATACTTGGGAAAGGCATTGTTGAAGTGTGTGGAATGAGTAGTCAGATGATTCATTGCAACAGATGAAGACCTGGAAATTATTGTTTGCTTTGTAGCATCTCAGAGAGCCGTGTAATTTCAGTGCCACCTTCCTGAGGCCAATGAGCTGCATCAGTATCTTCCTTTTAGTTGGACATAGCGTACAGAGGGAGGTGTCAGATCTGTATTGCAGGATAGGACTTGGTGTATCTTAACCTCAGACTGCTTCTGAATGAGGTTATGGTCACAAATGAGAGAGGATCTAACATCAGGTGGAGTAGCTACATCCTTACGCAAGGAATGAATGTTGCATTTATGTGCATGGCATGTAGGTGATTTGGTCCATATAACATTGCCCAAAGAAGTCTTTAGCCATGAGATGAATATTTTTAATGACTCTGTCTTCTGTGATTTCAAGACATAGAGAAGGGAAATCCACTTTTATCATCCCAAGTGTGGTAGTAATGCAAAGCACTCTTGGGCGAGGTGCATAATGTAACAAAAAAGCAGCTAAATAATAGCAAGTGATCTGGGCTCTGGCACCTGTGAAAGGAAAATAGTAATAATAGTATATTTTCTTCTCCAAAGTCTTGATGACTGGCAGTCAGAATACATTGTGTAGGACAGTGATATAATACCATGTCATCTTTTCCCCAGATATGTTTTGGGGCAGAATTAACTTATAAAATAGCTATGAAAATTAAGAGTGTCATACCGTCCATTTGAGGCAAATTCAGGCATGAAGTCTATGTTTTTTGCAAAGTCTAATGGGATCTTAGGAAAACCTAGGCTTTAATTTGACTTGCAGATATATGTGACAATTACAGCTTCTTGTTGGGGGGGGGGGGGTGGTATTGAGATATTTTCAGTTAGTTATTTGAAATATGAACTATTTTTCCCTCTTCTTGTAACCAAGGAATGAGGACCCAGAATATATATTGTAGAGGACTTGGGAAAAAGATTCACAAGAGCTCATTTATCTATGCAAATTTGTCTCTTCTGAGGCAGCTCTCGTCCAGTCCACCAACATATTCTCAGTCAACTGCAGATTGAAAATAAACTCAAACTATGGGGAATATATAACTTAAATAAACACCCCTCTTTCAAGGTTCACCTGTGGGAAACGTATTATTACGCCTGGCACAGTGGGAATGAAAGAGAATTCAATTTATGATGGGAACACTACTTTTAATTCAATCTCTTGGCACATTAATAAAGAATGATTAAATGTCAGTATTTGGAGAAACCCATGTTTTTCTAGAAATGTAACATTCTGCTTGACAGAGTCTTGAACTCCAGTGAAGAGCAACCCTTTAAATCTTGAAATCTGACTGCCGTTTGCCTGGTGAGCTGTCTTATCTGATGGAACTAAAGCCAACTAAGGGTCTCCTTACTTGACCTTAACTTTCCTGTTAACCACCTACAGCATTAACTCAAGATGCCAAGAATTTTCTTGGCATCCTTCCATGATATCCTGGTCCAGATTCTGTTTCTTGTCACAGCAGCATAAACTCTGGAACTGATCTGTCCTCAGCTTCTTCAACCTTGTCGGAATCTCATAGCACTTTCTGCCTCCATATAGATCCAACAACTCTTCATTGCTTGCCTAGAATGATTTACAACTGTCTTTTTCTACCATCTCTTATGTGTTTCTTTGGAAATTTTGCAGTGATCCCTTTTCATGCTGATTTTATGTAGTAGCTATCCCGTCTGACAGAAATGAGTTGAGTGTGTTTGTATTATGAATATTTCCAACATTCACAATGTTTGAAAAACTGTGCTTTTTTACCTCTTTGCCATTTTAATTAAGGCTGGATGAATGGAGAAAATATTAAAATTATATTTTTATGATAGTTTTCATTCAGCTATCTCTTTGTCTTTAGTGACCAGGAGCATTGGACAAGCTAAGTGCATAGACTTCAATTATCTAATTCATTTGAAGGAAACTGTAGTCTCATCCAACCAGGTGAAGGAAAACATGCAACATGACTTACTAGTATCTCAGTAAATCCTAAGAACTAGACTGTCAAATATGAAAGTCCTAATGAACTCTTTGTTATCAATTAAAAGTTAAGCAATTACACACACACATACATGTGCACACACAAAAAATATTAAAATCTAAAACAAAGTAGAGCAGTTTATGGACTAATCTTAAAACTGTTCCATGGGCAGAAAAATTGAAGCAAATTAATAGTTCATTACTATTTTTCAACTCAACAAAATTTTTTTCAACTCTGCTTTGTTTAGACTCAAGAATTTCTGTCATTCTGTTCTCCGGACTTACTTTTAAAGGCTGTACCAGATAATCCACAAAAAAATCCTATTACTGCACTTGCTTCTACAGACTTTTGAATTAGTCTTATATCAAAAAAGATATCGACTCTGCTATCCCATGGGGTGCTGGTTTACAAGGTTTAAGTTTGTGTAAAACAAGGTTTAAGTTTGTGTAAATTGATTCAACTGACATTTCAAATTAAGTTATGCTTTATTGCCAGTCATGATCAGTTCCTAAGGGCATATCTCGGCACCTTCTAGCTCAAGAACAGTCTGTCTTCCCTTTAGTTTAGAATTTTATTTTTTTTTTGTTATAGCAATCATATCTTCACAAACTATTTAAGACAGAGTTTTATAGAGGAAAAGTTAAAATATACAGTGTCTGTTTCACAGCAGATTTCTATGGACTTTTACTGCCCTACTTCATTATAATACCAACGTGTCTGGTAATTCTAATTCTCACTGTTGTCTTTCCAACATAAATTATTTTGAAGGAAACACCAGGTTCAAGTGAAACTTGAACATGGTAAGTCAGAGCCACAGGAGCATTACAATAACCAGCAATTTAATGTTTTTTCTTGGCAATGTGCTCATTGGTTGCATCTTATTTTCTGTTGTGAAAAAAAGTTTCTTATATTTCTTAAGTATATATAATAATTTATGAGCAATTAATTAAAAATCTACATCTCTACAACTACATTTCCATCAACTCAAACAGAATGAATAAGTTTTAAAAATTGTGGAATATTTTTTTATTACTGCCTAGGAATCTCTTCCCACCCTCTTGCAAACAGGAAACGCACAAAGTAGGATTAGAGTTCATTTTAAGAAACTGGAGAGATAGATGTGTTTTTATTGATCCCTTGGTGCTCTGAGTCACAATGTTGAAAAGTACTCCTGCCAAAAAGTTAAATAAAAAAAATCTTTTTCTTCCTTGCTTTCTAGCTTTATTGCAGACTAGTCAATGTGGGGCACATGTAACTAGAAACTGTAGTACCATTTGAAATGGTAATATGTAATTGCAAATGCCAGGCCATATTTATATATGAATGTCAGGCTACAGAATAGAGGTAAACAGAAAGATTTATGTCAAAGGAGGATACTTCCCAGTGTCATAGAATTAATTTTCAAAATTTCAATTTTTAATTGGGTCATTATAGACTCTACAAAGCGTAGTATATTCATTCCCTCTAATAGGAAAATAACATCTTTTTTTTTTTACCTCTATTACATTTATCTGCAATATTATAATTTTAAAATATCATGTAATCTTAGAAAGACAATGGTTATTTTAGAGGGAGTGACAACAAAAACTTCTGAGGCAATCAAAGCTAGATACTTCACAGCAGTGAGGACCTGTTGGTGATGAATAGTCCTTGATTTGCAGGAAAATTGACTCTGTCAGTACTAAATCCCTATAAATTCTGCCAATTTTTATGAGGTCTTTCTATTTTTGGCATGATATCAATGAGTTGGTGTGTGAGATTAATTGTTCTTTGGACTGCTCTTACCATGTTTTATTTTTCATCTGTAAAATCATTACGTATTTGACTACATATGCCAGAATTTTTCAAGAGAAATGCTTACAACTGATTTCTTAATATGTTCTGAAGTACTGATCTAAGTGTCTCAAGTTTCTATGTGGGCACAGGATTCATAAAGCTTCTAAAATCACTGAGGACTGAAAAAGTTCATCAACTTTCAAGAACTGCATTCATTCTAAATAGGAGATAAACTTTCAAAGGACCCTAAATCAATGAGCTTTAGATCCTTCAGTCACATGAACATTTTTGAAAATGTAGTCCTTGATGTCTTTTGAACATGTGACAAAAGAATGGCAAAGAGTGAATTTTAGATTTGATTGTTTAAAATCTGTTCAGGAAAGTCTGTGGGGAGGTTTTCACCCTAAAAATGTTTATTTTCTAGTATCTTTAGAAATTAATATAAATATATCGTAGTAAAAAAAAAAGATGTGGGTGCAAGACTGGAATATCTGGTCCTGGAAGACCCAAGATGTGGNGATGTAAAATAAAAAAAAAAAAAAAAAAGATGTGGGTGCAAGACTGGAATATCTGGTCCTGGAAGACCCAAGATGTGGAAAGTGCAAAGACTGTCTGAGGCATCTACTTTTTGTTTCTTATACTATGAAAGGAAGTTGACAGATTTATAAATAGCTTAAAATAATCACTTTATCTGCCTTAATGCTGTTAGAATACTGCTTGTTAAAGTGCAGAAGATGGGGTGTTTTTTGGAAAACACATTATAGATTGAAGGCAGCATTTTCATTGCTTAGTTTCCTCCCTAAAGCAGTCTCAGACTCATATCAGAATTGAAATCCAGATTATATCAATTTCCAAAAATTTTCAGACACATATTCTTTCTAATTAGGAAGTTATTAAGAGCCCTTTTCATTTAGGTCTCTGTACTTCTTAAAGCAGGGGAAGTTGAAATGAGATCACATCCCAGCAGTAGTTTTATACATCTGTATATTTTTTATGCACACAAAACTTGCTAATCTTCTAACTTGCCACCGAACTAAATATTGGGGAAAAGAATCTTTCTGCCCTTCGTCATATTCTGCTTGCCCAGGACTTTGTATAGGATTTCCCACAACTAGTGGCTTTGCTGTGGCTGCTTGCTGTGCCCACCAGTTTTAAACTGCTGTAGAATAAAATCAGAACCAGCAATTTTCAGAATTTCCTGGAGCCCGTTGTAATTCTACATTGTTTTTAGATATGCTGAGAAACACTTCAAAGAGCTGTGCTGTCTGGGTTTAAAAACTTTCTGCAGCATTAGTTTCTTTATGTTCTAAACCAAGCTTGCAAATGGTCTGAGGGTACTTGGAGAATATGTACAGTTGGTGCTGCTGTGCCACCTTATTGAGAAAAAAGGGAAGCTCCACAAGTGTGCATTGCTCATTAAACTCCCTATCATATTAAACCAACTATCTTGTCAAACAGTTTGAAGTACCCCCTGTGTTTCCTTGGTAGATAGCCCTATGCATTTTTGTGGGGGTTTGACCAAATGTTTCTGCTTGCAAAAAGTTAAATTTTAATTAGTTAAATATACAAGGAGTTGGCCCTTATCAACTAACTGTTTATGGGTTCAAATTGAGCAGATCACACTCTTCTTAGATAAAAATACTTGTGCAAAGAAGCAGCCAGCAACACAAGTGTAGAAACACTTAGATTTTACAGTAGTGTGTGTTTCCCATATTAGGGTAAGTTCAGCAGTTAGCTACAGAATTTTAATGGGGATTCATAAAATCCTCATCTACTTTTTCCCCCCACTTCCTTCCTACTCATCCATTTTCCACATATTGAAATACAGAAGATAGTTGAAAGCACTATGTTACCTTGCTTTTTCACAATACCCAGTATCACAGTATTAGCAAGGTTGGAAGAGACCTTGGAGATCATCGAGTCCAGCTTGTAACCCAAAACAACCCATTGTCTAAACCATGGCACTAATTGCCTCATCCAGCCTACTCTTAAACACCTCCAGGGATGGCGATTCCACCACCTCCCTGGGCAGACCGTTCCAATGAGCGATCACTCTCTCTGAAAAACCTCTTCCTAACATCCAGTCTAAACCTCCTCTGTCGTAACTTACGGCCGCTAACTCTCGTTCTGGCGTTGTCAGCCTGAGAGGAGGCCTGGCAGCAACCTCCACTCAGGTAGTTGTAAACAGCAATCAGGTCACCTCTGAATCTCCTCTTCTCCACGCTGAACAACCCCAGTTCTCGGAGCCGCTCTCAGGCCATAATGTCAACATTCTCCCTAGTTGATTTAAATTTGTATTATAGTGAAAAATGCAGACTAACAAAATACTGTATGATTTATTTTACTTTTCTGCTGTCAGTTCTTCTTCCTCTCACAAGCAAGCATTGAAAGTGCTCATTTTAAGTCATCAAGTAATTAAAATTGCTCCTGGATGTTTCCATTAATACTCCTTGTCCTTTGAAATTTTTTTCTAAGTTCTCACATGTTATAAGCCAAGTTTGATTGCAAGAGGGAAACAAGGAACACAGAATCACAGAATATTCTGAGTTGGAAGGGACCCACAAGGATCATCGAGTCCAACTCCTAAGTGAATGCCCATACAGGATCATTAGAAACAATAAAAGAAAATAGGTAAAAAGTTTACAAAAGAAAAATAACAAAATGAAATGCAGAGTCATTGTTTGATCTATCAAGATCGCAAGCAGTGCTTTCATGGTGCTGCTAAATTAGCAGACATAGCAGACAGCATTGTGTGTAACAAGTGCTTTGCAACTGTATGAACTAGGAAATATTCACAGTACAGATAAGGCTGGAAAGGACCTCAAAGATCATCTAGTCCAGCCTATAGTCCAACTAAACCTAGCATCTACATCTAGATCATATCACTCAACACCTCATCCAGCCTCCCCTTGAACACATCCAAGGTTATATTGTACTGTAACTTCTTTCTAATTGAAATCACCAGAATAGTTTTAAAGATGAACAGAAATTTTTCCAAACAAAATATTTGTACTAGAACATTGTGAAATTTGAAATTATAATTATCTTGATAGACAAAGGTTTCCTGTCTAATAATATTGGCTCATGAGGCAATGAATTCCTTCTCTGAGATTTATATTGGTTTGCATTTAGTACAGGACACCATGAAATCTGCAGTGAGGCTGAAGCAAGGCCTGAACTAGGAGGCAAGACAGTGAAAATGAAGAACAGGAATGAGTTCTTTTCAGCTCTGAGAGAACAGAGAAGTCCTAAACAAATGATGTGTTGAAAAGTCTTCATGGGCCAGATGCTTCAGCACTAAGAGAGCAGGTTCACAGAAAATTTTCCATACAGCCATCTGAAAACTGCAGTTTATTCTGGGAGAGTTAGGATGCTTGAGCTTTCCAGGAAAAATTCCTAAGAAAATGCAAGTAGTCACGTGAACTAAGATACTCAAGGAAATTCTAGGTGTGTTTTCCTTGTTGTAACTAATGATTTGGTTTCTCTCACTCAGGAATATAAATATTAGTGAGAATCTTAACTTACCTCAGTATCAAAGACAAGCCCCAAGATGTAATGGAGGTTCAGTGTTTGGCTTTTGGTAGTCACCTGTGCATCCACTGCAGCTAACCCTTTGCTCACAGAAACATTGTTTCAGTTAATTCAGGAATTTCTTGATGAGCTCAGGCAAAAAGAACATCAGCTGTTTTTCAGAACAGCACAATTGATGCAAATTGTTTAGCTTGAACCTGTGTTGTGAATCAGTTTGGTTGCAGTGCTCTGCTTTGCATTAAAATACATATTTCATTCACTGTGGGACAAAAACGTTTGAAGAATGTATAATTTCACACATACAAAAGAAGAACAATTATGATGTCCAGCTTAGGTAAATTGCAGAAGTTCACGTTGAAAATCATCATTTGGAGCTTTTTCCAATTTATGACTTATTCTTTTTACTTTTGTTTTGAAAAAAGGAATGTATTCATGAGTGCTTTTGTAGCAGGAGTGCATTTGCCCTCTATAAGTTCTGCATCCTCCCATTCTTAATGGAAGGAAAGGTATATTTCTGGACCACAAATATTAGAGGCAGTTTCAGCACTGACTTCAAGAACAATCAGGTTGAATTTGCAGGTTGAATTTGGAGACTGCAAAAAACCATGTGTATTAGATGGATCAAGGCCTTAAGCTGAAAGAAGGCCAAATGGGACACTAAACTGAAAGTAGTTTCTATACATGGGCATTCAGGTTTATAGACACTCAAGTAGCAAGTAGATGAGAGGGAGTTGTCAGCTGCATCTTCACAGGGTGCTGGTCTGGGAAACTGTGACTAAGACTCATTCTCCTGTTTTCCAGGAGGACAGCCGCATGATGACCTCAGAGGGACCACGAGGCTGACAGACTTATGCTGCACGCTGCCTGGGATCCTGAGCAGTTTCAGGTGCTGCCTTATGAAAGGCAATCACGTAAAACACTGTTACAACTGAACTCTTGTTAATCTCACCTCTTTAATGGAGGTGAAATTTTCTTTCATTATTATTTTGTTCCACAAAGACATGACTTTTTAAAATACACCGAAAGGTACCCTGATATGGATATATTTGAATTACAAAGAGCATACGTTTTCTGTTTAATGAATGTTAGTCTAAGCATTTAATGAAGAAGTAGGTACATCTGGTGCTTTAACTAAATATAGTGTAGTTGTTGTCAATCTTTTCAAGCAAAAATTTCTAAATAACCACAAATTCCACAAATTTCAAGCATAAACTATGTCCATTTTGGCTTGTAGTTGTTTTAATCCTGAATCCAAAAACATGACATTTTTTCCTTTATGTCTATATTTAAAAAAAAAAAAAGGGAAGAAATAACCAAAACGCCAGAAACATACTAAATGTTCTTACGTTTCGCTTTCTACAAGAAAGGATTTTGAATGTTTGAGATCAAAAAAACCCCACAGCACATCTGTAAATGGAAGCTCAGCTGTCTGAAGAAAATTAGTTCATTGGCCTTATTACCTCAACCCTGTGTACCTGCCTGTAGGCTAAATGAACAGAGAGGTTGCCAAGATGAAACAACATCTGGAATACAGAGTTTGGCTTTGGATGCTGCAGATTTAAATCCCAAATTAAGATGGTCTGGTAACCACAGCTGATAGGACATCTTCCAGGATACAACAGAGTAAAAGTTAAACTGCATAACCCTTGCAGCTAAACAGACAAACCAGTCTACTGCCAATTGTTAATAAGAACAAAAAAAAAATAAAAACAAACAAAAAATACAAAAGCCGAGCACAATTTTTAATGGTATATCTCTCTATGTCAGTATTCACTATCTCTACCGCTAAAATTATTATCTGTAGTTGTGGTGGTTAGACCCCGGCTGGATGCCAGAGACTCACTGTTCTCTCACTTCATCCCGCCCACCCCCCAGTACAAACAGGGGAGAGAGGAAAAGGAAAAAAACCTGAAGGATTTTGCTACAGCAGGAATGAGGACTATTAGAAATATTTTACTGTCACAGGCAAAACAAACTCCAAGGTGGGGATATAAAGAATTTATTTCTAACAAGATCAGAGCTTAAAGTGAGAAGTATCATCTTTAAGGCAACCTTCTGCCCCACCCCTCCATCTCTTACAACAGATAACATGTTCCCCCTTCCTCCAGGAGACGGGGGGCANTTTTTTTTCTTCTTTTTTTTCCCCTCTTCCCTTCTTAAATACGTTATCACAGAAACATCTCTATCACTCCAGATTTGCTTGGCCTTGGTCAGTGGTGGCTCCAGCCAGGAGCTGGCTGGCATTAGCTCTGCCAGCTATGAGGGAGGCTTCCAGAAACTATTTGAAGAAAGGCTTCCCCCACAGCACCCCCCCACCCCGCCGCCAGAAACCCAGTTACAGAAAAACCCAATACAGTAGTACAAAGTCTTTAGCTAGAAGAGATAATCTATTTATCTATTTNGCAGCTTTTCCAAACACTGCTGCCCATGCTTCACTCCATAGGGTGGAGTCCCTCAGTACAGGCTGCTCTGGTCTAGGTCCCCCACAGAGGCGGGGATCCTACCAGAAGCTCTGCTCCAGTGTGGACTCTCCTCTCCATGGGCCACAGGTCTCTCCCAGGACCCTGCTCCAATGTGGGGCTCCAACAGTCTGCAGCCTCCCTCCAGCATCCACCTGCTCCAGTGTGGGCTCCCCTCTCCACAGGCTACAGGTAGATTTCTACATCCCTGTGTGCTTTCCATGGGCTGCAGGGGGACAGCCTGCTTCACCATGGTCATCAACATGGGCTGCAGGGAGACACCTGGTACACCTCCTCCCCCTCCTTCAGCCCCGGCCTTGGTGCCTGCATTTGCTGTTACAACTTCTCACTGCTCTTCTCTGGCAGCCGACTCTCTTCTTCTCTCCTCTCTTTTTTTTTTTTCTTCTTTTTTTTCCCCTCTTCCCTTCTTAAATACGTTATCACAGAAACATCTCTATCACTCCAGATTTGCTTGGCCTTGGTCAGTGGTGGCTCCAGCCAGGAGCTGGCTGGCATTAGCTCTGCCAGCTATGAGGGAGGCTTCCAGAAACTATTTGAAGAAAGGCTTCCCCCACAGCACCCCCCCACCCCGCCGCCAGAAACCCAGTTACAGAAAAACCCAATACAGTAGTACAAAGTCTTTAGCTAGAAGAGATAATCTATTTATCTATTTAGCTCCTCAGTTTAAGAGGGATGTTGAAGTCCTTGAGCATGTCCAGACAAGGGCAATGAGGATGGTGAAGGGGCTGGAATATAAACCCTATGAGGAACAACTGAGAGAGCTGGAATTGTTCACTCTGGAGAAGAGGAGGCTGAGGGGAGACCTTATTGCTCTCTACAACTGTCTGAAAGGGAGTTGTAGCCAGGTGGAGGTCACCTCTCTGGCTACCAGTGACAGAACAAGAGGACACAGTCTTAAACTGTATCAGGGGAGATTTAGATTTGAGATGAGGGGAGCTTTTTCACAGAGAGGGTGATCTCTCAGTGGAATGGGCTGCCCAAGGAGGGTGTGGAGTCACTGTCCCTAGAGATGTTTAAGAAAAGGTTGGATGATGTACTTGGTGGCATGACTTAGATATTAGGATAGTGTGTTATTGGTAGGATGTGTGTTGGTAGAAGGATGACAATAAGTTAGGTAACAGGTGTTAGGTTGGACTCAATGATCTCTATGGTCTTTTCCAACCTTACTAATTCTGTGATTCTCATTCTATTTAATCTCATCCAGAATCATCATAATTCTCTTATATGAAATACACGATGCACATCTATTACCTGATAGAGAATAGGCCAAAGAGGAAGTCATGTCTTTTTTCAGTGTAGAAACCCTGACAAAGCTACACTGCTCTCCACAAAAGATAAACCATTTCCCAGAGCCGCAACTTCTCATCTGGTTTTTTAAAATATATGCAGCATTTAACCTAAAACCCTGGTTCATAAACACACCACAAGACAGTTGATGGAGATAATGTATAATCTGAAGTAAAACAGAGTCCCTTTTATTTTTAGAACTAACAGATATATTTGAAAAAAACCTATGACATATATATTCTAATACTGAATAATCACCTGTAGCATTAAGATAAGATCAAATGGAATGCAAGTATCCCTGGGACAGAGATTTGGTTCCGTTATTCTATACAAAGAATGTTCAGGGAGTTTTCAGACATAGGTCTTCCAGATATTTAAAAACTGTAGTGACTACCTGACTTGAAATTGTGTACTGTGTACATTAATTCCTAAAATGAAACTAGTTACTGTTGTGTCCTGGGCTCCTATGCATTTTAATTGATTCTTAAAATGAAACTAGCTGCTGTTGTGTCCTGAGTTTTATGAATTTTAATACAGCTGTTATTACATTATTAATTACATTATTAATATATAATGTAANTGTAGTCGCTCCCCATAGGGCCTGCCCTCCAGTCCCTTCACCATCCTCGTTGCCCTTCTCTGGACCCTCTCGAGCAGCTCAACATCCCTCTTAAACCGGGGAGCCCAGAACTGCACACAGTACTCAAGATGTGGTCTGACCAGCGCCGAGTACAGGGGAAGGACAACCTCGTGCTTCAGCCCTGTGATGATCATTGTGGTCCTCCTCTGCACCACTCTATTGTGAAGTTCAGGCTTTTCTGCCTATGCTGCTGATCTACTAGGATTTGCTTTGTTTTTCTCCCTCACAGTATGCAAAATATCACTTATAGCTCTGTCAGCAGTCACTGTCCCCTGCATTTATGACCTCTGGATTTGATTATTTACTGTAGGAATGAGATGACTAAGCTAAAAATGCTCATCTGGTTCATAATTCAGCAGATGGACAAGGCAGGCTGCTAAGAAGACAGCACCCATACACCCAGTTCTCTGGAGATGGGTTCCTGTCAAAGACAGTGGTAAACTAAAGTTCTCAGTACTATCAACTCCAAAGGGACATGTACCATAAGTTTGTCTTCAACATTGGACAATATCTCACCTGAAGAAAAAAATGTTACATATCTCCAGCAGTGATTGCTGTTGTTATGAAAGGCAGGGATTCCTGCTCAGTTAGTCTGTGTTTCTGAGTGTTTGTTTCTAAACAGCCCGAATTACTTTCGGCCTCATCATTTTTACAGCAAAGCACAATTTATGCTCCTCTGCTGAGGTACTCTACTTGCAGTATCAAACGAACAAAATCTAAAAGCATCATTTCAAAGTCGGAGAATGTGAAGAAAAAAAGAGGTTTCATTCTCTTGGTGCTCAAATATGGTTAAAAACTAGATCCTATTGAAGGTGAAGCTGGATGCCTCTGTATCCACATTAGTGATTAGCTATTTTTTTTGTTTACTCCCAGGCTATATTCTGGACTGAGCTAGTGATTTCTTTCTAAAAAGAAGATCTTGAAGCAGTTGACACGATAATTTGTTCCAGGATCTGTTCCTGGATGCAGCCCATGTCAAGATTGACTCCTTCCTTCTAGGACATTCCTCCCACATTACCCCATGTTGCAATGCAGCACATATCCTTGTGTCATGCTATGAAAAACAGAGCTGTGCCAGACTGCATTCAGCACAACCTTTTCATTATTCTAGGCATTGTGAACTAGAAAATGGTGAATATTATATCCATGACGAAAAGGAATCCCCATAGGCGGGAGATGCCTTTATGTCAGAGCTGAAGCCATGACATCTTGGGAAGAATGATGAGATCAGTGCCAATTTTACTACGCTGCGTCTAAATGCTGGGATTTCTCAGTCATTAACATGGGAGGGACCATGAAATCACCTGTGAGATTACCTTGTCAGGTGAAAAAGATCTGCATGTCTTCTTCAGACCTTTGATTTTCTTGGTATACAGAAAGAGGAGACAGTGTTCTCTTCAAGGTCACAACTTGTAAAAAGTAACAAGAAAATAAAAAAGGATCATTCAGAAATATCTAATGACACTGCTTTGTAGAATTAATCACAGAAAAGTTGCCTTCTATAACAGTTTCCTGATAGAAACTCCTTATAGGAAATGTAAAATAAGCTCAATAAACATTTTTTTTCCTCCCCTGAAAACGATATGCCATAGTTCCAAGACTGACTAGTTTGGGGGAAATTGGAGGGTGCTTATAAAGTAACACCTTGCAATTAAATTTCAAAATATAATTCTCCAAGAGACACAAAGTCTGCATCTATGTATGTACGTATTTAGAGATTGCTTTACTCAGAGAAAGAGCCAGTGTTCAGGCAAAGTTATGGAACAGATAGTGCTGAGTGCTATCATGCAACACCTACAGGATGGACAAGAGATCAGGCCCAGGCAGCATGGGTTTAGAAGGGGTATGTCTTGTTTGACCAACCTGATCTCTTTTTATGGTCAAGTATCTCACCTGGTGGATGACAGGAAGGCTGTGGATGTAGAGTACCCGGATTTCAGTAAAGCATTTGACATAGTCTCCCATGATATACTCCTGGGGAAAATGGCAGCAAGGGGGTTTGATAGGAATATTCTCTGCTGGGTCAGGAACTGGTTAAATGGTCGAGCCTAGAGAGTAGTGGTAAATGGTGTCTCATATAGTTGGCGACCACTTACTAGTGGTGTCCCCCAAGGGTCAGTGTTGGGTCTGGTCCTGCTCAACATCTTCATTGATGATATTGATGATGGGATTGAGGCCATCGTGAGTAAATTAGTGGATGACACC
>WEKX01009322.1:25140-44376 GCA_013390025.1 Pitta sordida | reverse complement strand
TGAAAGAGTGATTCAGATTTGGAATGGGTTGCCCACAGAGGTGGCTGAGTTGCCAACCCTGGAGGTGTTTAAGGGTAGGCTGGATGAGGTGTTGAGCGATATGATCTAGATGTAGATGCTAGGTTAGTTGGGCTATAGGTTGGACTAGATGATCTTCAAGCTCCTTTCCAGCTTGATCTATACTGTGATACTGTATGTTGGGAGGCTGGAACACATCACCTGCTCAGTAACTGATGCTGACACATTTTACCAGAGGGCTGAAGAAAAATAACGTCCTCAAGAGGAACTAGAATTCTTTATCACAAGTCTGTGGCAACCATTGAGGCTCACTTGCATGCTGTCAGTGACCACTCGTAGTTCACTTGGCATACAGAATTTTACCAAAGTGGTAAATATTGATGGTATCACCATTATCTTCTGTATTGATGCTATCACCATTACTTTTCATGACTTTTTGTTGGGTTATCTCTCTTCCAAATATAGATATACACTTTTGTGCTTACAGATTAGTGCAGTCAGTTTCACACACAATATTCGCTTAATTTTCACAGACATTCTTACAGGCTCACAGGCTCACAGGTTACTCCGAGTTGGAAGGGACCCCCAGGATCATCTAGTCCAAATCCTCATCAACTAGACCATGTCACTGTGCTCCTCATCGAGTCTTCTCTTAAGCACCTCCAGGGATGGCGACTCCACTACCTCCCTGGGCAGACCATTCCAATGAGAGATCACTCTCTCTGGGAAAAACCTCTTCCTTACATTCAATCTAAACCGCCTCTGACGTAGGTTAAGGCCATGTCCTCTTGTTCTGGTGTGGTCAGCCTGAGAGAAGAGATCCACACCCACCCGACTGCAACCTCCACTGAGGTAGCTGTAAACAGCAATTAGGTCACCTCTGAGCCTCCTCTTCTCCAGGTTGAACAACCCCAGTTCCCGGAGCTGCTCCCTTGTCCTCCAGTCCTTTCACCATCCTTGTCGCCCTTCTCTGGACCCTCTCAAGCAGCTCAACATCCTTGTTAAACTGGGGAACCCAAAACTGGACACAGTACTCAAGATGTGGTCTGACCAGCGCCGAGTACAGGGAAAAGATAACTTCCCTAGTCCGACTGGCCGCACTGTTCCTAATAGAGGCCAGGATGCCGTTTGCCTTCTTAGCCACCTGGGCACACTGCTGGCTCATATTAAGTTTTCTGTCAATCATAACTCCTAAATCCCTCTCTGTTTCATTACTCTCCAGCCACTCATCCGCATTCTCATACTGGTTTTGAATACATAATAAATAACTTTCCACATTATTGTCCTGAAAACCAATGATTTGAGATCTAACCATGGATTGCACAATTACTGTAGGATAAAAAGTTATATGGCATACAAATGAAAGCAGCTGTATGTTTCTCAATTAAAAGTATCATAATAGCATAAAAATTGTTCTTTGACCATGTAGCTTATTTTCTTGACAGTGTTCTTCCTGGCAGTAGGATTGCATGCAGTACTGTTTACAGTGATCATTCTATTTTATTTCCAGCTGACATCAGCCAGAACTGTGCCTGTGCAGTGACACTAAGACTGACCTATTTATTAATTATGCTTAGGGAATGTTTCTATATGCAAGTCCATCCATACTTCATTGAAAATGTTGTGAAAACAATTATTTTCTCCTTCTTTATTGTCAGAGTTATATACTTTAGATTATATATTAAAACTTGCATAATTATTAGGTTCACATAGCACAAAGCACAGGCCGGGCAGTTTGGAAACTTCATTACCATGGCTTGTACTTAGTTTTTGGATGTTATAGAGTTTTTTATTGTTTTAGATCTTTGGCAGACGTACAGGCAAGAGTATCAAAGCCCTAAAGGTTAGAAAATGAAGCCAAATGCATGAAGAACTGTTATCCAACCAACAAGATATTTGGGGAATATATTGGCTCACAAAGAAGACGAGCAAAGTTTTTTGTATTTTCCCACAAGTTTAACTGATTTTCGCTGCAGTCCTAGTGTTAATTGCTTGTTTTTAAATGCAAAACCTGAGCTATGTTCCTGCATATATAAATAAAGCCACATTTTGAATTTATGATTATAAGGGTTAAAGTAAAAAACCACAAATTGTAGAAAAAGAGTGAGAAAAGACAATGTTTATAGTGATACCAAGTAGCTACAAATCAAGGTATATAAGCATCTTAATGAATACAAAGCTTAAAAAATTGAATAGTGCCATTTTTGTCTATAGCTTCAGTGAGCTAACTGAGAAGTGAGGACACTTGCTTACAGAGCTGCATTCAGAGCACCAAGGAAGGAAGCTGGGTACATTTCTATGAATGCTGGAACAGAGTGCTTAACTAAATATATTTCCTAAAGAGAAATTTTATTTTGATTTTGGGAACTAAACCAAATTTCTCTTAGGCAGATTTTTTTTTTTTAAACAAAGAGTTCTAATAGCAAGAACTTGAAGTTAATATGAAAAATCTTAATGTAGCAGGTGTATAATTTAGTATGTAAGTAATGAAATTTTCCTACATTTTATTTTAACATGGTGTGAGCAATGTGGTACATAGCCATAAGTTGAATGTTTCCTTTGCTTCTACTTTATTGTAGTTTCCTGCAGAGAAGATTTATGAAAAGTCACACTATGAAGATGACTGACTAGGGCATCAATAACAATCATGCCTTGAGTTTCTTTCTATATTGCATAAGATTTGCATCATACCAAATATTTATCCTTATAATGCAATCTTTGTTCTTATGCAACACTCATTGACTGGTGCTGTGAATGACCAATTTGGGATCATGCTTGCCTTCATTAATTCCAAGAGTAATTGTGTCATCAAAGAGTTGATTCAGATCGTCTGATAAAAGGTATTAGGATGCCAATGCATGCATTGCCCTTTGTTCTGGAATAGACTTCACAGAAAAGGTGTTTTGATGCTTTGTTTGGAAGCAAACACAAAAGTAGATAAAATTGCTTGGTTGCCACAAGTCAGTGTGAAATGTTGTTTCTGAGACAAAAATCTTGGAAATTATAATGTTGCTGATATGAATACAAGAATAATACAGTCTAGGACCTCTTTAAGGAAAAAAAGTAGTTTCATGATTTATTTAAAAAAGCCTACGAAATGAGTAAGTAAAGGACTGGCTTGACTATCTTAGGGTTGAAATTTTACATCACAGAACTGCATATTAATTATTCTGGCAGTAATGTCTCAGTCTGAATTGCAAAATCAGGTATGTGGTTTTAAGAACAGAGTTACCTTATGTTTGAAACCACTAGGTTTAGCCCTATAGATGTTTTTCCTTGCGTTGTGGGGAGAGGAGTTTATTTGTAAGTTAGTCACCTGGTCTGGATACCTACAGCACATTTGTTTCTCTCATTATAATGAATTTTTAAGCTTTGTTGAGAAAAAGTGTGGAATGCAAGAAATATGCTTTAACAAGTGAGAGCTGTACATATATGATATAAAGCCACAGCTTTTGATGCTTGTATTGCTTTTGAGTTGTGAAATGTTTTAGTGAAGAATATTTATCATAATTTATGTTATGAGTTTCTAGGATTGGTGCTATGAAAAGTAATTTCCTGCCTTTGTAACATACTAATCATTTTGATTCTTCTCATGCTGTTAAAGGATATTTTTCTTTTACTCCTCTCTCTTTGTGAAAGTCTGTGAATAAATATATATTTTAAATGATTTATGGAACTACAATAATACCTCGCTGCATTGTGACCCCTTGTTATGGTTTAGGGGGTTGCCACCTCACTGATTTGCAGGAAATTTTATCTGCAAATTTGCCTCAGTGATTCACAGAGCTTCCTGGCCAACTCACGTGCAGTGCCTCTGCTTTGCCGAGGGGCAGTGCCGGTGCTTCCTGTGAGGCAGAACTGGCCTGGCCCCATGGGGAGGGTGTATGGTACCTCTCACTCCTGTGGCACCGTGCCCTGGTCGTGCCCCACTCCTGTGTGTCTCCACACCTGGTCCCTACAGTGGAAGGCTCACACTGTGGTATGCCCCGGGCGGCCGCTGAGACCCAGTGCAGCACCGCCACATGCCACATCGTCCCCTGTTACTCTAAGCCCAGCCAGGGGACTATCTCCCGCCGGGCGTGTTACTATTTCCATGGCTACAGGCAGGGAAGACAATGCAGTCTGTGCCTGCAGACTGCGCGCCTGGCACACCTAGTGATGACATAACCCCAGGGAAAGTGCCCCACAAAAGTGGGGCTGGGCTGGCCATGGGAGCAGTGGGGCAAGCTCTGTGTTCTGGGACGGGAAGGGTGAGGTATTTCTGTAGTGAGTTTCTATAAATATGCAGAATTCCCTTATATAAGTGGGAAGAGTAAAGGAAAATATCATAGAAAACAGAGTTGGTAGAGGTTTGTGGAGGTTATGTAGTCTACATTGAGCCTCAAGACTTCAACTCTGTCTTCACCATTCCTGGCAAACGTTTGTCCAACCCCTTCTTAGAAGCTCACAGTGACAGAGAATTTGCAATTATCGAAGGCAATCTATTCCCAGGCCTAGTGATTCTTGCAGATAAAAAGTTTTTTCTGATATCCAACCTGAATTTCTCTAGCAGTAATTCGAGTGCATTTATTTCTTCTTGTCCTCTTTCCAAGGACATGAAGAACAGATTATTCCTTTGCTCTTTGAGGCAGCCCTTTCTGTACTTATAGGCCGTTATCAGGTCTTCCTTTAGGCTTCTCTTCTGTAGACTAAACAAACCAAATTAGTTTGCAATTACAGTTTAGTGTTACTTAGCTGTCCGTGAGATGTAATGTAGAAGAAGCGTTTGCAAAACACACAGCATTATGGTAGTTAAACCTTTAGAAGACACACATGAATAGTGCTTATCTCTGAATTTTATGTGCTTCTGTCCTAATTATTTCCTAAATTTAAATTTAGAGCTTTGTCTCACACTTGTTTACAAGACATTTGCTAATTGTCATTCCAGTCCAGAGCCGAGTTCAGATTCCAGCAACCTATATAGCAAGAAAGTATTTTATTTGAGAGTTTTAACAGAGGTCAGCATTTAGATAACATCAGGTAAAAGTGACTATTATAACTACCTGAAAGGAACATTTGTCTACAGATGTAAAGGAAGACACTGTAGTTCGACCTCATCTTGAGTACTGTGTGCAGTTCTGGGCTCCCCAGTTTAAGAGGGATGTTG
Organism: Pitta sordida; assembly: GCA_013390025.1. NCBI lineage: Eukaryota > Metazoa > Chordata > Aves > Passeriformes > Pittidae > Pitta > Pitta sordida. Next base: position 39,212 of record WEKX01009322.1, on the reverse strand, counting down.
AGCTGCTCGAGAGGGTCCAGAGAAGGGCAACGAGGATGGTGAATGGACTGGAGGGTAGGCCCTATGAGGAGCGACTACAGGAACTGGGACTGTTCAGTCTGGAAAAGAGGAGGCTCAGAGGGAACCTCATTGCTGTTTACAACTACCTGCGGGGAGGTTGCAGCCAGATGGGTGTGGACCTCTTCTTCCAGGCTGACGACACCAGAACGAGNTGATTTGAAGAAAATCAGTCAGGACTCAAGGCAATTGGTTGCATGCTACAGAAAAGTTTATTTTTGGCCTAAGAGCCAAGGAAGAGGTGCAGCAGTGTCCCCTGCCCTTGCCAGGTGCCAAAAGAGGGCCGCCCAGATTTGTCACCCATCTTTAACCCCTTGTCTCATACATATGCAAATTGCTCCATGAATATTCATCCTTTCAACATTATGTCATTTGCTATGAGTTCTTCAGCCAATTAGCTTCAATGTTTTACATTCTTTTCCCCTTGTTTTGGTTAAACAGTCAAGTTTGTTTACCTTCACAGCCTGCAGGACACTCTTAATATTCAACCTTAACTCTCAGGCCTTCTGAATGATCCTAAAGTCTACTAATCCTTCTAAAATTCACTAGAAATTCACTAAATATTCACTAATTCACTAAAATCCCTAAATCTCTATGTCTTTACCTAACATATTAAATTTGTAATTTTCTGATTCTCCGAATTGACAGAATATGTGATTTTTCCACCTTGATCCTTGAGGGTACAAAAATTAATAATAATAATGGACAGAGTAGTGAGAGTAAGGAAATGGTCTTACTTTTGTGCTTTGCATCAGTCAGAAGGATGGTGGAATTCGGCCTTCAGCTTCGGTGCTGGATTTGAAAGAAGAGTGTAAAAAATAGAAGCAGGATTTTTTACAACATACAATGAGTTTTAGTGGTGACCTGAAGCGTGCATAAGCATGTTCAGAAAACAGCATACATTAAAAAGCTCTTTAGAAGAAAAAGCCACAAAGATTCTTTCAAGTCAAAGGCAGACAAACTCAAACAGGAAATGAGGTATATGCCTTTTGAAATGTGGTAGAAATAACTGGGATTAGGTATAAGAGAAGTGAAAGGCTTTCAATCTCACCATGCCATCAAACAAATTAAAAGTACTGTCCTGTGAGACCTAAGCTCAGTCAACTTTCTATTCAGTTACATCATCTTCTTACGCCCTTCTACAAAAAATGACAACTAGGTTTTTTTATCACCATGCCAGTCGCTCAGTGTTAACAACTCATCTTTCACCTAACACAATCACATTTTTAAATTCCACCATTATTTTGCTAACAGCCTTGCTGAGTACTGGCAAAAAGCTTTCGGACAGGGAGAATTCAGTGAGAGATGAGCTGTTTCTCCAAGTTCAGCCCTCAGGGTCAGAGGAATTTGCTGTGCACTTCCATGGACTTGAAGCATGGTGGGTCAGCTCATGTCACCTCCCCAGATTCCTTTCCAGACACAATTTCAGTGGAAGGAATGAAGAACCACTTCTAGGGTTCATTGTTTTGTGTAAGAAGGACTTTTTCCCACTGATGTGTAAAGTCCCCTGGACTGAATTGCATGCAGCTCCTTTTTGAGAAACAAAAGCCACTAGCCAAATGATAGAGATCAAGAAAATGAAATCCTGACTTTGTCTCCACACTGGGCAGATCCTTTAGAGAACTAACTTGGGATCCTTCAATTATATAAGTGTTTGTGACACTAAAATAGAAAGTGCAGGGAATACAAGTCTGCCTTTGCCTGACATTCTCTGTGTTATGTTTGCTTGCAGCACTTCCCTCCCTCATTTTTTTTTCTTAGCAATATACCATGACTTGGGGCATTGCCAACACAGATGGTTCTGTGTGCTCAACATTATTCTTTTCATCTCAGACTTTCTTTCAGCACCCAAAGGAGGGAGACCAGTTCACATCTGTATTCGTGAGTAACCTTGCTAGAGAAAGGAAGCATAACAAGGTGGTCATTTCTCTTGCTGAAGTGACTCTTTAGGACAAGATGGAGCAAAGTTTGGCTCATCCATCCTGATGCCAGATGTTTTTTCTGTATGTTAAGCATATAGAGACGATTTGTTTGAGGAAAAGAAGAAAGAACATGCTGGAGTCTTCTTTTACCTTTGCTGACAAGAACTGCTCTGTTCTAGATTAGATACCTCAAGCCAGGCAAAAGCATGAGTGTCCCTTGGGCAAACAAGTTCCCAATCCTCTAATGGACTGCTCATCATCAGGGCTATGAGAATGATCATTCATTGCTTCGTGGTCTTCTATTTCTATTCTGTAACTGTGTATCATTTAGTACAGTGGTGAGTGTCCCCACCTGGTGTGTGGGAGACCCGGGTTCAATTCCCTCCAGGGAGACAGTGTTAAGAGTTGGACTCGATGATCCTTGTGGGTCTCTTCCAACTCAGAATATTCTGTGATTCTGTGATTCTGTGATCATGCAACGCAGGCTCATTTCAGGCCACCGTTGTCCTGGACTGCATCTCAGTCCTTCCCTCTGGGGAACTACTGAGCCCCACATCCAAGGAGGTGCTGTGGGAAAGCAGATAGAGCAGCCAGGTCCACATGCATTCCTTCCCTCTTGTCTAGCCAGATCAACCAGAGGAGACATCCTGGGCAGGAACAACTGTTCCTCACAAAAATGGTCCTGGTAGAGACTGCTTCTGCAAGGGATGTAAAGTACCTGTTTACCAGCCTTTATTCATCTTGTGGAGTCTCTTTCAGGTTTACTGTTACCATTTCGATTTCCCAGTTCCACTTAAATTCTGTTTTCAGAATTTTATACAGTACACTTCAAAAAATATTATTAGTATCCTCTTCTATTTCTGCTATACTTCCCCTCCCCCTTTCTCACCAGCTCTAGTTTCTGGTTTTAATTGTGTTTTGCTTTGCAAAGAGAAATGAAAGACTTTTAACTGATCCTCTTCCCATCCTTTCCTTTCGTGTCACAGCTGGTCCTTGAAATTTGATGGAATAATAGTTCTTCATGTTCTCTTCCCTCTCCCCTCCTCCCATCTATTAGAAATGAAATTTGGTATTGTTGAAGAATTCCAGATGAAACTGATGACTTAGAATGTCTCAAACACACCCCACTGAAAGAAAATTAATTTAACAACTTGTAAAAATATAGCTGCTATTTAATTTTCTATTTTAATAGTGAACGAGGGGTAAAGGAAGGTTTGGATCATCATGGATGGACCCAGTACTTGCTTTCTTCTTTTGAGCAGCCTGATATTTTGAAGGATTATGTTGGATAACTTTCCTTTTTTATCCATCTGGAATATTGACCAAAAGAGGAATGGACATCTAAGAGAGGAAGTATTTTGTACTGAGGAGGAGGAATTCCATTATTTATCTTTTATTTTGGACATTGAAAGTGGAAGCTGAAGAATAAACCCCTGGGAGAGTGGGAGGAATGGAGTAATGTTTGCAGATAAAGATGCTTTATTTTCAAGTTAAACAGAAAGTGCAGGACATGACCACAGAGCTACAAAACAGACGGGATAGGGTTATTACAGTTGCCTTCGATGTTATACTTTTTCCATGTGCAATGATTGTTGAGTGGAATTTTGAAAAGTCATGCACGCAGCTAAACAAACAGATTTTTGGTGCTATTTCATAAAAGTAAGGAGGCTGTAGATCAACAAAAAAAAGAAAAAAAAAAAAGAAAAGGACAAACCCACTCATTTATATTGCATAAAATTCAAGTGGCAAGCTGGGTAACTAATGCCTATAGGTGATTATAAATTGATCAAAGACAAACATGATCTCAGGGTTTTTTTGGTAACAGTTGTCTAAACAACAGCTAGTGACTGTGTCCTGGTATTGCAATGGGATTTAGTGTAATGATGCCCAGTCATTTTGGGAAAGCCATCTGAAGTTGATACATGGGTACACAGTTTTTGTATTTCACCTAAAATATAGCACAAGCATTAGGACTGTACAGTAAGAGAGTGTTTAAAATACAACTTCTGTGTATGTGAAGTTAATCAGGAAAGGTTATGTGGTAACTTCAAGGTAGCAGAAGTTAGGAAATCTTGTCCACTTTATTGTTAACACACAAATCTCTCTTGAGCATGATGGACTAATCTGCTTCATGTATGTCTCTCTTTGGTATTTGCAGTCAGAGTTTTTCTTCCCCAGATGTTTTGTAACATCCTTTGGGATACATATTTGTCAGGATCTTCCTAGATGTAAACAGCTCCTATGGATGAAAGGGTGATGAGAGTGTCTGTTTGTGTCTTGACTGTGGCATTAGCCCCCTTGGATTTGCTGCAGGGCAGACACTGAGGTGGGCACATAGGGCACAGAGGCTTTTGGGTTCCGCATTCTGGATATTTAAAGCCATTAAACTTTTGGGAGCACGGCCACCTGGAGTGTGGTGAACAGGACTTCGTCAAACAGGGACATTGAGAGGCAGTTAGCACGGCAATTTGCACAGGCAGGTAGTGAAGGTAGGGCTGCAGAAGCTGTCTTGGTAGCTGATGTTTCTGCTTCAAGTTCTCTTTGTCCTCTCCCTTCCCCTGCCAAAAATGGCTGTGAAAAAATCTAAAACCATGGGTAAAAGTAGTGTGCTCACCCAACCATCACCTCCCTTGAGGGATGCAGCTGTTCAGATCGCTGGCTGCAGGGAGTACTGTAGCCTTCTGGTAGTACCAGATGACACTGAGAAAACCACTTGCATCTGATGTGAGCAGGTGAATGACTTGCTCGTTATGGTGGGGGACCTCAAGGAGCAGGTAGAAAGGCTTCGGAGCTTTAGGGAAAGTGAAAGAGATATAGATTTGAGGAGCCATGTCCTTCCATCTCTCAAAAACACTCAGGAACCAGAGGAGGTTGAGGTCTTCCCTCACAAGGAAGAAGGTAGAGATGCAACTGATGATGGAGAATGGGAACAAGTTGCCAATTGTGGGGAAAACAGAATCCTCCCCTGCCCCCCACTGCTGTTTCAGATGCTGCCTTTCCATCTACCTTTGGAGAATAGGTTTAGGGTCCTGGATTTTGGGGATCAGGCTGAAGAGGTAGAAGAGATCATTTTGTCTGAAGAACTCCCAAGAAGCACCCATTCTGTCAGGTCACTCAGAACCTCTAATATGAAAAAGAAAAGAAGGATAGTAGAGTGACTCCCTTTTGAGGGGAATGGAGAGTGCAGTTTGTGGACCAGACCCATCCGACAGGGAGGTCTGCTGCCTCCCAGGGGCCAGGGTTCAAGACATCACCAGAAGGATACCCAAACACATTTGACCCTCAGATTACTATCCACTGTTGAATGTTCAAGCTGGCAGTGACGAGGCTGATGAGAAAGTACTTAAGGCAATTAAAAGGGAATTTAGGGAACTAGGTCATCTTATTGACGGGGCAGGAATGCAGGTAGTTTTTTGTTCGATTCCTGTAATGACAGGGATGAATAATATTAAAATGGATGAAGATCAAAGGGTTAACCAAGAAGATGGACATTGTGTTTGGAGTATGCTACAGACCACCTAATCAGGAGGAAGATGTTGACCTATTGTTCTATTGGCCAATTTAACACTTATCTACAAGAAGGGTAAGAAGGAGGATCCAGGGAATTATAGACCTGTCAGCCTGACTCAATGCCAGGCAAAATCATGGAGCAAATAATCTTAAGGGAAATTATGCTGCATCTCCAGTAGGGTAAGGAGATCAGAGCTAGTCAACATGACTTCAGAATCACAGAATCACAGAATCACAGAATCACAGAATACTATTAGTTGGAAGGGACCCACAGGGATCATCTAGTCCAACTCACCATCTAACGCCCGTACAGAGACTGAACGCACACCCCAGAGTGGTGAGCATAAACCTAGATCCCTCACAGGCACACAGGCCACTCCGAGCCAGGAGGGACCCAGGAAAGGAAGATCCTGTCTAACCAATTTTATTTCCTTTTATGAACTTGCGTGGTTGATGAGGGAAGAGCTGTTGATGTGGTGAAACTGGTGACTCCAGGCTTGGATAGGTTTACACTGTACTAGATCAAGAACTGGTTGGATAATCAAGCTCAGAAAGTGCTGTGTTCTGTTCAAGGCTGGTCACTAATGGAGTCCCCCAGGGTTCAGTTTTGGGACCAGACCTGTTTAATATATTTATTGATGATCTGGATGAAGGGATGGAGTCCATAATTAGCAAGTTTGTAGATGACACCAAACTGGGAATAAATGTCAATTTTGTGGAAGGTAGAAGGGGTCTGCAGAGAGACCTTGACAGGCTGGATAGATGGGCTGAATCCAATAGTATGAGGTTTAACAAGTCTAAGTGCTGGGTCCTACACTTTGGTCACAATAGTCCCATGCAGAGTTATAGGCTGGAGACAGAGTGGCTGCACAATGACTAAGTGGAAAGGGATCTGCTGGTTGATAGAAAGCAGAACATGAGCCAGCAGTGTGCCCAGGCAGCCAGAAAAGCCAATGGCATCCTGGCCTGCATCAGGAATAATGTTGCCAGTAGGACTAGGGAAGTTATTCTCCCTCTGTACTCAGTGCTGGTTAGGCCACATCTTGAATACTGTGTACAGTTTTGGGCTCCTCAGTTTAAGAGGAATGTTGAGAACCTCGAACGTGTCCAGAGAAGGGCAATGAGAGTAGTGAAGGGGCTGGAGCATAAGCCCTATGAGGAACGACTGAGAGAGCTGGGGTTGCTTAGCCTGAAGAAGAAGAGGCTGAGGGGAGACCTTATCACTCTCTACAACTACCTGAAAGGATAGTGTAGCCAGGTGGGGGTCAGTCTCTTCTCTCAGGCTACCAGTGACAGAACAAGAGGACATAGTCTTAAACTGCATTAAGGGAGGTTTAGACTGGACATTAGGAAGTACTTTTTCACAGAGAGAGTGATCCCTCAGAGGAATGGGTTGCCCAAGGATGTGGTGAAGTCACTGTCCCTGGTGGTGTTTAAGGAAAGACTGGATGATGAACTTAGTAGCATGATCTAGATAACAGGATGGTGTTTTGGTAACAGGATGGCAATAGGTTAGGTAACAGGTGATAGGTTGGACACAATTATCTCTATGGTCTTTTCCAATCTTACTAATTCCATGATTATTTCACCTCCCAGGCACTATTTCTGTTTACAAAATGCAGACAAGCATAACATGGTCTGATGGAAATACATAGCAAGGTTCTGCCATTGCTAGAGTGTTTTTTGGTGGAAAAATGATGGAAAAATCCAACAAAATCTCAGCTGACAAAATTCACTAATTGGCTACCATTACAGAAGCAAAGAGGAAACAGTCTAGCTGGACAGAATCAGTGTCTAAAGTCAATGTGTTAGATTCATCTCAGGATCTTCAGGGCTAGGCTTTGATTTTCTTTTGCAAGCAATGAAGAGCTATCACTTACTATATCTATAGCAAAATGATCTTTAGAAGTTCAGATTAAGTTCAAATGGTGACTCAAGACAATATTAAAAAAAAAGTTAATCCTTAAGATAACAAACATTTTATGCTATATTATATGCTTTATTCATAGCCTAAAACTTGACTAGATAAATAAATTTTTAGTTTGAGTTTACTGTTACTTGCTTTTTAACCCGAGTTCAGGCATGTCATAAGGAAGCTGAAGGGAAATGTTAAAGTATTATTTGTGGAAAATAACATTAAATTTACATTAAATTAAGCCAAGGGAAGTACATGTGATTGCTTCCCTTATGAGAGGAGCAATACTGAGTAATGTAGACTTCACCTAATATCACAATATCCCTTAATTCTCTGTTAAACTGTTTTATTACTTGTGCACAAATCCACTCCTGTGTCTCTAGCTAGTTTTTGAACTTCATGGATATGAAAACAGTGCCAGTAGAAATTCAACTCCAGACTGCTGCTGTTGATGGCTTTGTATCTATGTGAAATACTGAGGCAGTTCATTGCCAAGGTTTGTCAAGGCTTTTTTGTACTGAGTTCCTTTGCTTGTAGATTTAAACATAAGACAGCTTCATTCTTTGTCTTTATTTGTGTAGACACTTCTAGGTATCCCCAATGGCTGTTTATTGCTGAAGAAGCCAACACTAATACAGTTAATATATTAAAGAGGGAAAAATCTGTTACACTGTACAAGCTGAATGCTTCTGCAGCTGGTGGGGCTTTTTAATAATTTTAAATTTGTTACGCTATGAAGATTCTTCTGAGGGTCCACAATGTGTCAGAGATGCTCACCATACATCTAACAGAGAATCTTTTGAGGGAGGTTTTAGTGGCTTGTGTCAGCAGAAACTCCAAGAGCTTTTACCAGTGCTGGGATTATTAGATATTTATACTTCTCAAAATTAACTTGATGGGCACAGGGCCTTAAGACTAGAAAGAAATCAGAGCTTGGGGTTTTGCCTCAGACTGACGCTTTTGGCCACTTAGAGAAACTAGAAAGGCTGCAGACACAAGAAGACTAAGATTTGGAACAGTTTATCTCCCCTTTTGTAGTTGGCAATGGACAGGCACATGAAGTCCTGTCATCTTTTAGTGACGTGCTGTTCTGTTTCCCTTCAATAATGTTTCCTTGCTGGTTCCACAGTGAAAAGTGTAATGCTTTATACAGCATAACTGTACCACACACTGTGATATTTAACTGGAAAACTTTGCTGTTTGTTAATCAACCTTAAGATAATAGTGTAAGTAACTGGGCACGTGTGGTTAGTCCTGGCAGATCTTCATCTTAATGATCACTGAAACTGAATCCATGGTGTTAAAAAAAGTCAAATTAGGTAATATTTTTTAAACTCGGACATGTTAAAAATTACAAATCCTTTAGTTTAACCCCTTCAGAAGACAAGGCCCTTATTCTCTGCCAAATGCTAAACTCTCTTGGCTCCACAGTAATCTACCCTTCCTTTTCTGCTATAGACACCTTTTCAAAGGCAATTGCTAGTAATGATATACGCAGCTCTATTTATCAGAGTACGTAATGTCTTTAAATACAGCCAGTCTTCCCTACTGCCCAGGTTTGTTCCAGAAGTAACAACACAAGTTGCCAGTTCAAGCATTCCATTTACTCAAACCTCAAAGATTTTTTCTGACTGATTGTTTTATAGCCAAGAAAAGTGTCTTTAAGTTTTGCATACCTAATTTTAAAACCAGTCATTCAGGGAATGGCATATATCTTATAGATATGAGACAATTAATCAAGTGAAACAGAAAAGTGTCTCAGTGACACTATCTGTATCTTAGTTTTGTTCTGTATGGGCTGTAATACTATGAAGGTGTTCATTATTCAGTGTTTTTTGAAGGGAAAAAAAGATACATAGCCCAAAATTTACTGTGAAACTAGTACGTAAATACTTCAGGAAGCTTGAGCATGAAAGTAAGCCACTACTGTTTAAAAAGCCTTACTTGAAAGTTCTCAAGAGTTTCACTCAGTTATTTCAGATTATATTCTGAGTGCTTTTTACTTCAGCATAACAGACCAAATAAATAAAGATTGTGTCCAAGTAAATATTCACTCTCCTCTTAGGAAAAAAAATAACAAATTCAAATCAAGTCTCCATTATTCAAAGACAAAGTGTATTTCTTTCCTAGTTCATAAGAAATGTCTTTGGCTTTGACCCTTCCATGTGGTGTTTATGGCAAAATCCAGTATTCAATATCTGAAGTTACAAGGTGTTCTTCCTATCAAGCACATGTGCTGTACAGCATCAAATCCAATATATCTCAGACAAGCTGCATGACACAGCAGGCAGAGGACAAGCCTTCTTTAAGGGGTCAAAGTGTCTGTTCCTGACCCTCACATACCTCTGCCATGTGACTGGAGGGAAAACAAGTCTCCGCAGCTCTGGTTTCTTTCTCTCTATAAAATGGAAATGGTTATTCATATCTGCCTTCTGATATAGTCTAGAATATTAATGAAAAAATTAAGTTCTTTGAGTTTGAAATGTGGTGTTGACAATTACAGCCATACTTTTGCATGAAGGAATTAATAAAGAAAAAAATTATTCATTGTATTCTTTTAGAAAATATTTGCCACTTTCTCCTTTTCTTTAAGCTTTTGACTTCTGAATATCCTGTCTACCTGCTTTGGTAAGAGTCTTTGCTTAATGTCTTCTTTGTGCTTAGATGAGATGAAACATTTGGGTAGCAGCAGGCCTGTGCTACAGGCTTGTGGAGGAGTGGCTTGAGATCTGTTCAGCAAAAAAGGACCTGAGGATGTTAGCTGATAGGCAGCTCAATATGAGCCAGCATTGAGCCTAGGTGGCCAAGAAGGTCAAAGGCCTGTATAAAAATACTGTAACCATCAGGACAAGTCTCTCCTCTTCAGCCTTGGAAAAGTACTGCTTTAGTGCACACACACAGTAAAGTTGCAGGACAGGTCAAGGAAGTGTTTCACAGAGGACTGGAGGCAGGCAGGTGAGAAACACTGACACCATGCTCTGAGTTGGTGGATGGAAAAGTGCTACTGCTCTAATAAGGATAGTGCCGTCAGACTTAGTTGATAGAGATAGCAGCCAAGAGCCTATCAAGGAAACCTCTGTTTGTGTGTCACATATGTAGACAACCAGTTCATAAACACATATGAAAGGGAACATGCTGTACAACAATATCCTTAATTCAATGAGCAGAAGTGCTGTGAAAGCAGCAAGGGGACAGATTACAGGGGACAGATTACAGACAGCAGTGAAGCATAAGTGTCTTTGCTATAGGACATCTCCCATGGCTACCTTTAGAGGTAACGTTGGATCCAGCGTACCCCTGTACACAATAGGTAGAGCTGCAGGTATGTTATTACGATTAAAGCATCTGGGACTGTGTGTGGATCTTGCTTACCTGGGGATCTGAAAGGAAATCAGAATGACTTGCTCTGTCTGTTTTGTTTATCATTGCAAAGTGGGTAGGAGATAAAAACCAGTAAAATTCATGTGGGATAGATTTATTCTAGACTAGAGATGTTATCTAATACTCTGTAGAGGTTCTTCTTTGTTTGGATAAAATCTTTAATATATATATTTTTTATAGTTGATATTATATAAAGAGTAGCATGAAATTTTTTAACGTTCCTTTCTAGTGTGCAGCAGGAATTATAGAGTATGGAAAGTGTTACCTTACAGCACAAGAAAACAAATCACCTTAAAAAGATCTTGCTTTCATGATTTAATTCAACAACACAAGACTGGCTAGAAGTAATTTTAAGCTCTGGATGTGAAATACTATCTTTCATCATCCCATCTTTCCTGTGACAATGACAGAGAGCCTGAAATCTTCTAGACAATTTTAAAACAAAAAATATACCGGTTCAATGAATAGTATCTCTCATAGAGCAACCAATGGAGGAAGAAGTCTAACCTGTGTGTTTATAAAAGTTTATGATTTTTTTCTAATATAAGTTTTGGATTTCTTTCTAAGTTTTCGGTTACTATGGAACTGTCATCACCTGTCAAAAAAGGTGCTCAGGGTGTCACATTCATTTTATCTCACAAATTTCAAATGCTTCAGAGTACAGAGACAATCCTAATGCACTTCTCTCATGTTTGCAGAAATTTATCCTTTATAGATTTGACCTGACATGAAATATTGAAAAGATCCACAAGCATAGGATTTAATCATGAATTAATTTTTTTCTTTCCCTCTTGTCAAAATAAGTGTACTGTTTTACAATGTGTTTTGTTCTTGCAGTGTCTGCATTTTCATGTGAGATTGTTACATCAATGTACCTTCATCAGGAGTTAAAGGAAACTCCAATCAAAGCGTAATCTCATCCTGTTGTTAAGGGGTAAGCAAATATGTTGCTGATAGTAGGTCTGTCAGATCCGTCATAGCATAAAGAACTATCACAAACAATGAGTCCTCAGATTGCTCTTCCATCTGTGATTATTCTGCATTCACAGCACTCCAAGCAATGAGAGTGTTACCTTGAGATTTAAAAAATAAAAAAATATTTTTTAACATGTACAATATGCATGAAGTCAAACTACATTGTTTGGGCACATTTGAGATACAACGGAAAAGTAGATAAGTTAGTCAGTTTGGTTTCTGGTTTAAAATGTACCATTGTGGTGGATTCTGCAACATGGATCAAAAGCAAAAGCCTAAGCTTAGGAACTGAACAGAAATGTAAGCAGGATTCAAGTTCCAAGTCTTTGCTCCTGGAGATAAGGTTCAAATCAAATTTAGACACAGAGGTAGAGAGAGATTTTTGAAATGGGTCTCTGTCACCTTATTTCAATGCCCTGACATAATGACAATTAGGAAAACTCAGAGCTATACATTTAAAAGTTCATTGGAATTTAAATGAAGTTTCTGAGTTGAATAAAGTAATGTCTTATCTTCACTCACACATAGCTGTAAGAATGATGATGAGTGCAATCCTTTAAGGACCATTTCTACAACTTTAGGATCTTTGCATGCAATGTGAAAATTTAATACAAAATTTGTTTTTATTAATACATCTGCTTCTAAGGCAGAAATGATATTTTTTGTCATGTTCTTGGTGATACTCTTGAACTTGTAATTTCCTGTGTAAGTCATGTATTAATAAGATGAGGATAAAAATTGACTATAAATAATGTGTCTTTCCAGACAGGTGCACTTAGGTCTGGGTAGAGAAAACTGTAGTGGTCACTGGTACTCAGAGGTTGCAGGAAGCACAAGATGAAAAAGATTCTGTAAAAGCCAAAGATTTAGGTTTTCACTGAGGATTGCAAGGTTAAAAGATGTATTTACTCAATCTCACATTAAACTACACCTCCTTGTGTGTGCTGCCATGTGATCCAAGGATCTGTTTTCTTCTTCTCTCTCACATAACAGTTGGTGAAGAAACAGTTGATGATGTGATTCATTTCTTGGAAATGTGTTATGGTATCATTCCATTCTGTTTTTCATGGCAAAATATTTCATAGTAGGAAAAACACAAACATACTAGTGACAAAGCATTGCACTTTTGAGACTATCTATAGTCTTCTATTTGTAAAACTACTACACGTACTAGTCACTACTACATCTTCCTAAAGAGGTTCTTTCCTCTTAGGTTTAGAAAGCAGTATGTAAATATACATATACTAGTGCCTATGCCTCATATACTACTATGCTTCATATACTTGTGCCTATGAGTTTCTTTATCTATTAGCAAATCAATGAAATTATTTCTGTGACCAAAGGATAAATACACTAGAACTTGGTTTTTCAAGATGCTCGGATGTTATTCCAAATACATGTACAGTTTATTTCTCAACACGCTGATTGGTAGCACTCATATTTCCTGAGGGATTGTTATAGAGGAAAATGTTACATTCCAGTGAAATGTGGAAATGCAGATTACTGGGAAATTTGAGGAAATTTTAAGAGTGTAAGATATGACAATGGATGGGTGGATTTCTTAAGGGACAAAACCAGATATAGAAAAAAAAATTACAAAAATAAATTTAGTGATGTGAAAAATGATCTGATGATCAGCGCTGATTCATATTATTGAAATTCCTGTACCCAGTCATCAAATTTCATTATATTTTTAAAGTATTTTTCATCCTGGTGGAAATCAAGAATATCTTTTATTTCAGCAAAATTGAGGAGGGTGACAAGCATGGAGTTGTTAAGATATGTAGTGGCTGTATGTGGACCGTGCGGCAGATGAACTTTGCAAATACAGTGAATCCCCGATACATTGCAATCTCTGCATTATGACCCCGCCCATTTGCGAAGCAAATTTCTCGCAGTTTGGATTCAGTGGTCTGCGAGATCCCCAGGCCGACGCATGCGAGCTGCCTCTGGTCTGCCAAGGGATGGTGTCGCGGTGCCTGTGGGGCGGGACTCACCTCCTCCTGTGGGGAGGGGGCTCCCAATGGTGGCACCGTGCCCTCGTCCCTGACCTGGGAAACTGCCCAACGAAAGTGAGGCAAGCGAGGGGGGGCAAACGCTGTGTGCTGGGAGGGGGCAGCTGTCTCTGCCTCTCCCGCAACCGGTGGATGTTAAAGGGAAGGAAACTCTGATACCGACCCGACCCCTGCCCCTGGGGACACCCCTTACCTGCTGCGGAGGAATGGCAAGCATGCGTGGTGGCAGCAGCCAGGTTTCTGAGTCTCCTCTGACTTGGGAGACACCCCCCCTCCCTCCCCCGCGAATCCGCGGGC
>WEKX01009322.1:2699-16786 GCA_013390025.1 Pitta sordida | reverse complement strand
GCAGGACCTGCCTTTCCGAAATCCATGCTGACTAGATCCAATGTCGTGGTTGTTCTGCAGTTGCTGTGTAATGGCACACAAGACCATCTGTTCCATGACTTTGCATGGTGAGTTGGACTAGATGATCCTTGTGGGTCCCTTCCAACTCATAATATTCTGTGATTCTGTGATTCTATGATTTGTGTTGCTCCTTATTTTGGCCAGTGAAAATGCTATCCAATCAACCTGCCTTTTCTGCCTAGAAGGAAGCTACAATATTCATATGTTCCCATTATTAATTTATTTACAATCCAAGTAAATTTAAAGTTAATTAGTAATTAAAAGACCCATTGATGTAATCTGGATGGTCAAGAACAGATGGTTAGTAACTTCTTTTCAGAAGAAAGTAAACTTGTGTTTGTTGGGTTTTTCTGCTTCTTTTCCTTTCAATCTGTTTTGACTTTGTTCAGAGAGAAAAAAAGACAAAATAAAAACATTGCACCCAATCTTCCCCACAAAAAAACCCCACAAAAAACAAGAAAGCAAGATAAAAACAGTATCTACTTCCTGCAATGGATGAATATCCAAACCAATGGAGCACAGACTTTGGCGCACCTCTGTATTGAAGGACCTCAAGACAAAAAAGAGGCAACAGTCCCCAAGGCAAAAAAGAAGCATCAATCCCTATGGTGGGAGGTAGCACTTTAAAGACAGGCACACAAACACAGCAGGGAGAAGACAGAACAGAATGAAGAAAAATGCGTTATTTCCTCTCTAGTATCTGGATGTTATTTTTCTTTATTTTATTTTCTGAGCAGAGCATTTGCATAGAAGAATTGAGACAAGGTTTAGTGTCAGAAGATGCCTGAATAGACTGGATAGACTCCTTTTCCATTTACTCTTCCATTCTTGCTCTTTTCCCTTCAATTTTTACAAACTAAAATTCTCCTTAAGTCTCCAGTTGTTGGTTCCGCATGTGTACCTGTCTTCACCTGGATGTGCATTTTCTTCCAGTGCCTCGTTTTTAGTAGCTCTTAGTTTGCTGTCCATTAGCAATCTGTTAAATCGCATCTTAAGCGCTGTGTCTTCAGGAAGGTTTGTATTTAAAGGATTCTTCACATGAAGAGAAGCCACACCACAAATAGATGGATAGTCTATACGTCCCAGTGGGCTAGAAAAAACCCATATCATTTATCTTGTCAGCTTACAAACAAAAAGAAGGGCAGGGGTTCATTTTTGCTACCTGATAACTGTATGAGAACAGTATCAAGTGAGATCTTGAATTATGTTAGAATGCTTCCATTGGAGACAGAACTATAAAATGTCTTTTCAGTCTTCAGGACTTCTACACCAGTAAAGACCAAGAAGAGAAAGAATTTCTCATTGAAGAATGTGGAAATACAAGAAAAGTCTCTGTCTTAGGGGAATGATCCATTTATGTCCATCAAAGCTGAACATTTAGTAGTATATTATAGTAGCAAGAGCAGGGAACTGTGATCTAGGCGACTGTCAGAGAGCTCATCTTCATTGTAAATTCTGCCTTACTTAGTCCCTTTGTCTGCAAAAATGTGCTCTCCTGTATCGTCCCCAGCATCAGACTGCTTCTGTGCTGCCTGCTGCATCAGCTGGTTAATCAGAACAGACCTCATAGAGACAACAGGGCAATCTGATTTCCATACATACTGCCACATTTCAGACATGATTCTGGAACATCTTTCACATTTATATGACCTATCTCCCCAGCAAAGACATTCTGGTGCTTTGGTCATTCTGAGATTCTTTCATATCTCAGTGATCTTGTGATTTGTGATCACTGCGAGCAGATTCTCTGGAAAGACAGCTACTGGAGAGTGGGAACTAACAAGTTAGAGAGACTAAAGTGCCTAAGTGTATGCTGTCTCTCACTAGTCCCATACTAGAGTAACTCAGAGCCCTAGAATACAAACTATTCAACTGCATCATTCTTTATGCCTTAGAGATGAGCCTCAGAAATCCCAAGAAAGCATGTACAGTGTAGAGACCAGTCGTCCAGAAATGTCTATGAAAAACATGAACCTGAATGGAACATCCTAGGTATTCCAGTAATCACAAGAGAAGCCTATTTCTTTTCTCAAATTAAAGTTATTTCTACTGTATTTTAGTTTTGTGTTGTAAAATCTTGTTAGACGATGCATGACCAAATACTGAGGTGTTCAGATAAAGGTTTTCAGCAGGCTTTTCTAGGTGACAAACTTTAACTGTTTCTGACAAGATAGATTTTGAGTTCCTTTTTAAATATAGTATGTCCCTGCTGAATTGTGACCTCTCCATTACGGCCCTGCGCATTTGCGAGGAAAATTCAGTTTCAGGCATTTGCGAGGTTTCCCGGGTGACGCATGGTGCAGTGCCTCTGCTTTGCTGAGGGGTGGTGCTGACTCTCCCTGTAGGCAGGGTGAGGCCGGCCCCTCAGGGAGGGCGCACGAGGAGGGCACGCAGTGTCTCCAGCTCGCAATGGCATTTAGAGCCCTGTGGCACCGTGCCCCAGTCCCTGACCTGGTCCTGTGTGTCTCCTGTGTGCTCTGCTGAGACCCAGTGCAGCACCGCCACAAGACATGCCATTCCTTGTTACTCAAAGCCCAGTCAAAATGCAGGCAGCGCTGCCTCTGCTGGGACTGGTGGATGTTAAAGGGAAAAAAATTCTGATACCAATGCACTCCTCACCCCCCTCCACCCGCCATAAACGGCATGGGGTGTTGTAGTGTTGCAAAGTTAAGGTTTATCCAGGTTCCAAGAATGCTGACCAGAGCTCAGGGACACCCCTTCCCTGCCATGGAGGCAGGGCGAGCATGCGCGGGCAGGCATGGGGCTGCCAGGGCCAGCGCAGGGCCAGGCCAGCACAAGAACCTGGCCAGGGGGGGCTTGGGGGGGAGCAGTGACATGGGGTTTGGGCTGCGAGAATGCACGGTCTCAGCAGCCACTCAGAAATGGTTCCCTTTGCTCCCCTCTACTGAGAGAGACCATGGGAAGGAGTGGGAAAGTGTCCGCAGCACTCGGAGTGCAAGGGGTGGAGCAATGGGCATGGCCTGCATGCATATTAATGACAATTTATTTCACGGAATATTCTGAGTTGGAAGGGACCCACAAGGATCATCGAGTCCAACTCTTAACACTGTCTCCCTGGCGGGAATTGAACCCGGGTCTCCCACACGCCAGGTGGGGACACTTACCACTGTACTAAAGTGGATTTCAAAGAATTCAAGAGGACCTGCACATCTTTGCGAGTTTGAGGTTCTGTGAGGTCCCTGGCATGAGCCGTTCCTTACAAATGATGGTGCATAACTGTACTTCAACAGTTCTGCTGTTTTTATCTACTGCAAATTTATCACAAGTGTGTGTTGGTGGCATGGGTCAATCAAACACATAAACAGTTACTCACTTGGAAGTGAGGCTTGACTATGAATGATTTCTCAGAGTTTAGTGATTCACACCTATTGCATATCTTTTCCATTAAGTGTGAATAGTCTTTCTTGTCATGTCTTTAAAATTGTTAGCTTTGGAAGTCCAGACGTTTTCTAGAAAATCTAGCTTAATAATGACATATTTTGTGCATATTTTTGCTTTAACTTAAAAACCCCGAAGGCTCCTGGGCTGTATACTTATTTCAAAGATGTGCTGGTTTAACAGTAAAACGGCAGGAGAAATGAATTCAGTTTATGAGAGATTACAAGTCAGAGCTAAAATTTACTAAAAAGATGACAATACATACAATGATACAAAGAAAACTAATTTTAACCCACAAGGACAGAGTATAACCCAGCACCCTGGGACAAGAACAGCGTGGTGTTTATTAGCTCCTGTGTTGAGCACTGCTTAGTGCCCCTGGGTGCAAAGTAAAAGGGAAGGAACTTGTTCGTCAGGATGATGGTCACAGTTCTGTCCAAGTATTATGGCAGTCTCCTCAAGAGTGGCGGTCACGGTCCTGTTGAAGTTCTGAGCCTCCTCTGGATCCAATGAGTGGTACCACAAAACCCAAACCCCAAACCCCAAAGATTACATATCCCTGGATTTTGGTGGGAATGCCCAGTACCTCCACCAGGGCAATGAGTTTCACAGTGGGTGATCTGACTCTGAGTCATGGGACATTGTTGGACTCTTTGATGATCTGGGCCATTGTAACTGCCTATTGTGCCAGTGGGGGTAGGTTCCATTACTAGTCCATTAGTGGAGATGACCACTCCATCTGGCTGTGAAGGTGTTAATGCCTCCCCAGGGGAAAGTTATTACAACTGAGTCCTGAATCCTTGGTGTGAAAAGAAACAACCTTGCAAGACTTGTCTCTTTCCTTCTTTCTTGTAGCCTGAGGTGTGAGGTGTGTCCTGGGAAACTGCTACAAATGATTCATTTTTAACAGTCCACCAGAAATTACATAGAGGGTGTAGAATATACAGTTTTGGTTATACTCTTATAGGGATAAACTAGTCCCTGAACCTATAATTAGGACAAAAGTAGAAGCAGAAAATAAGAAGCAGCAATTCTCTATTTAATATCTAGAAACACATCTATAATTTCACAAATATTTTCACGTGGTTTTTTAGGAGCAAAGTGCACAACAGAGCCTTTCTGAAAGCTTATTACAGAAAGACAATCAAACTGCACTCACTGTGCACGATTTATCTTTCCAAGACACCTAATCTCCACAGCTTTTGTTTCAGTCTATAGTAAAATACACTTCCAATAGAGTTTTAGAAAGTATCATTCCTTTGAAAATCCACTTTAGTGTAGTGGTGAGAGTCCCCGCCTCTCATGTGGGAGCCCTTTAAGAGTTGGACTAGATGATCCTTGTGGGTCCCTTCCAACTCACGTGATTCTGTGATTCTAGAAGGTAGAACAGGAAACATTGTCATCATTATTGACAGTCATGCTGCCACTGTTTCTGACAAAGCAGATGTGGAAAAACAAATAGTATAAGCATGTTCTTTTTCTGTACTTCCAACAAAAGTATCTGTTAGAGATGGAGAGTTTGGTCCCTACTGCTTTAAATAAATATGGAACTGTGAATGTGATATAAAAAGGGACGGTTGTCCTCCAGAAAATTTCTTATGAATAGTAAAATATAAATCCCCTGGAAATACATTCAGTGGGATTAGAGATGTAGAAAGAGATCTGAGAAAATCTGTTCTAGCAAGAATACAGAAAATTGAACTATTGAACTGAAGATGTTGTAAAGTTCGGCAAAATTAATGATTTATGTATTTTTTATTCCATGGAAACATGCAAAGTAAGCTGGAAGTGGGTCTAATGGGTCAAAGTCGAAGTTACTTCAGGACTAGCATTACTTATGGTGTTGCCATGAGATATTTCCTTGACTTGGTGTCTCATAGAATTTCATATGGTTTTTTAGTCATTTACTACAATATTTTATTAAATTCCTTTGAAAATATTAGGAAGATTTTAAATTTGTTATGTATTTATTTCAAGAGTACCGAGAAATTATGTTCTTACTGAGGTATCTTGTTCTTGACTTGTCCTAAATCAAATCCTACGTCACACTGGAGAAGTAGTTACAACAAAGGGTTAAAATCTGTCATGGAAGAAGTGTTTCTTACTTATCTTCAGATATTTACAAGTTAAGTATAAGCTTGTTACCCTTGGCTCCCTTTATAGAAATAGGAACCTCTGAAGGATAATTAATATTTCCTTTTCAGTCGCTCAAACTTTGGGAGGTGGAAACTTGTGATTTCCTACAGTTATTTCCTTTAATAAAACCGTACTTCCACTTTCCTCTTTTTCATGTGTGTTTTCAAGGAGTATGGATATAACAAAGTTAGGCACGTTTGTTTGTGGAAACAGGGAATTTTAAACACAATTTTTTTTTTTGTGGGAATTTAAGGAAAGCAAGTTTCAGATTCAAGAGAATTTGTTATTCAGAACTGGTGCCTTAAGCTGTCAGGGAGCCAGAATGTTAAGCCATAATCTTTATATTCCATCATAATTCAGTTTAATGTCAGATATAAAACATGTTCTATGAATTCTGTCTGAATAATGCAAAAACCAATGCACTTTTCTGGCAATTCATCTCAGATAGGGGAATTGCTTTAAAACCTGCAAGCTCTTCATGAAAGGAGAATACATTTTCATTTAGGAGCTACTTCTTTTGTCTGCAGCAAATTTTCCAAGACTCCCAAGTGCACATTTAATACCTAATTGAAAGAAAAATAAAACAGTGTGAAATATTTATCTTTGAAATTCTCTATCATTACATCCTGTGTTTTAGATCATGATTGTAATTGTCACATTTCTTTGTAGCTGAGTATATATCCTCTTATCAGCAAGACCAGAGTCTATAATGCTACAATGTTATGCAGGTTCACCCATTTTATGCATTGCTTCTCACATGGTAGGTTTTTCCTCTCACACTTATATTCCTCCTATCACAGTGTAAAATGCCCCAAAGAAGAAAGTGGTCAGTGAGATGACCATGCTTCAGGTTCCCACTAAGGTTGTCTGTGCTACCTCAAATACTGTATGAATATATTTTTTTGCAGAATTGATCTTACTAAATCAAGTTAAACATTTGAAAATGTCTACAGTAAGTTGTTTAGTGTCTTAAAATTCTGTCCACAGAGAAAAGCTATGTTAATACAATTATAAGTTCTTATTTGGGATTTCTTCAGATTTGAGATTATTAAAACATTTTTGTTGCATGTGAGTAAATTTATTCTCAAATGCTACCAATTGTACAAATCGAGAGGTCAAACCTCTGAGCTATTTCATTCTCCAGATACATATTTAGCTTCAATTATTGGTGTTAATATTATATAATTTGATCATAACTCCAGTAGTTTTATTTCTTATAAAGCTCAAATCTTTATGTGATAATAATAATTTATAATATTATCACAGAATCACAGAATTAGTAAGGTTGGAAAAGATTATAGAGATCATCAAGTCCAACCTATCACCTGTTACCTAACCTAACCTGTTACCTAACCTGTTGTCATCCTGCTACCAGCACCCATCCTAACAATAACACCCTACCCTAATATTTAGGTCATGATACCAAGTACNCCAGCCTATAGTTCTGCATGGGGTTACTGTAACCAAAGTGTAGGACCTGACACTTAGACTGGTTGAACACCATGCCTTTGGATTCAGCCCATCTATCCAGCCTGTCAAGGTCCCTCTGCGGAGCCCTCCTACCTTCTGCCAGATCGACATTTATCCCCAGCTTGGTGTCATCCACAAACTTGCTAATAATAGACTCCATCCCTTCATCCAGATCATCAATAAAGATATTGAACAGGACAGGTCCCAACACTGAACCCTGAGGCACCCCATTAGTGACCGGCACCATTAACCACCACTCTCTGAGCTCTGTAGTGTAATGCATTACAATATTGTAAAATCATACGTATTTCAAATTTTATTGCCTTCATTATCTTTTTACTACGTACTTATTACTTTCCATATTTCTTCAATGTCAAATTTAATATTTTTTTTATTCAAGGCATTACATGATGATAACTAAAGTAACTTTTAAAATTTAAATTAATTCATGATTTTGATTTTTCCTTACATATCTCAAGTTTGTCTTGCATGAATCACTTTTTCCTTACCCAGGAAGATGCTTCTCATGTGGTGGTATAGTTTTTTCTAACAGAGGGAAAATAGAATTAAATACTACTGAGCAGTATTTGCACATTTGCATAAACAAACAAGAAAAATAAAACAATTCACTAGTTTTTACCCTGAATTTTCAGTTAGTTGTGCTCTATTTCATAATTTATTATATGATGGTAATATGTCAAGGCTTCCCTTTGTTAAACACATGCAGCACAAGATGCTTTGAAAAGTGGAGATTGTTAATATTATTAATGGAAAACAATTTTCAGGATGTAGCAGATTATGCCACTCAGGTTCACACAGGTCCACAAGTTTTTCTGAGCTGGAAGGGACCCACAGGATCATCTAGTCCAACTCCCAAATGAACGCCACCCAGGAATCAGGCCCACAATCGTGGAACCACGGGCACCATGCTCTATCCATCCAAGCCTCCCACCAACTAGACCATGTCACTGAGCTCCTCATCGAGTCTCCTCTTAAACACTCCCAAGGATGGCGACTCCACCACCTCACTGGGCAGACCATTCCACTCCT
This sequence comes from Pitta sordida, assembly GCA_013390025.1. Classification (NCBI taxonomy): domain Eukaryota; kingdom Metazoa; phylum Chordata; class Aves; order Passeriformes; family Pittidae; genus Pitta; species Pitta sordida. The sequence continues at coordinate 8,671 of WEKX01009322.1, read as the reverse complement.
ATCAGAATGGCCTGGTCACCTCCCTGGTAGAGGGGAAACAGAATGGCACAGAGTACTTCTGATCAGTTTTGCAGTCAATAATGTTTAGAGAATAAAAATATTTGTCATGGTTCCACAGATATTTAAAAACAAACAAAAAAATGTAGCTGAAAACGTTTGTGAAGTAATGTCCAGGAAACGATGTTTTTCCACCTAGAAGAAGGAAACAAATTATTGGGAAAATTACCTGCTTGAATATGCTGAATTTTGGCAAAAAAGAAGTGCAAGGTTAAAAAGGAGTGCCTTTTACTGAGAAAATACTTCCTGATTTTGGATGCCACAATCACCTTACCTAATCATGTTTAGACTATATGCAGTGTTAATGTATTGGTCATTGTTCTTATATATATATGTCATGTTTTATTCTGGTAATTTGGAATTAGTACATTCCTTGAGAATTCAAAAACTCTAATGTATTTTCCCTAAGGAAAGCACTGTTATAAAAAATATTTAATCTTACCTACTACCACACACCAACGGAACACCAGAAATAGAGTGAAATTATGCTACTGTGTGAGGCCTGTGTGTTTACTTGTTAAGCTGCAGTCACACCAGTGTGGGATGCCTTTTTCTTAAAGGACCAGCCCCAACACTCCCTCTGGCTGCAGTCTTCCTCAGACTAATGAACATGATGGGGCAGAATTTCAGTGAGATGTCTTCTAAGAAAAGCCAAAAGAAGGATGCTTCTGGGTTCCCATACCATATTCACACATATTAAGGAATAATACTACTATAGTGTATAATGTATTGGACTTACATACTCTAATGTATTGACATAATTTACATATAACTTTTTCATGCATAAAACTTCTATTTTTTTTGCTCTTTTTGTCTTAAGCAAGTATGATTGATGGTGATAATTATTTTGGAAAATGGAACAGCTGAAAATGGATTTGAGTATCTGTGACAGGGTAGCTGAATAACTGCAGAATCCAGGTAACTGATCACAAGTATTTATACAAAGTGTTAGTGTGTGGAGCCTGAGCCTCTTACCCACATCACTTACTACAATTCTGCTTTACAGGAGGCTGGCCCTTGTAGCTTTGCAATAATTTGAATCTAATCATATTAACTTCCTGTCAAATAAGGATTGTAACTGGAATCCTGGTTACCATCTTGCTCTTTCCTCAAATTGTGAGCTCTCTCTTAATATAAAGAATTACTGAATGTAAATACAGCCGTAGAAAGTTCTAGTCAAAACTCTGGAGTTGCTGGCTGGGTAGTTTTGATCTGCTCAGCAAGGACAGTTTATGCATAGTTGCCTGCTATGTACATAACTGTTTTATCTCATCTTAGAACTAAAATGATTCAGGAAGAAGTGCTGAGTTAGTCTCCCATTCCAGGAGACCTAGTCTGGTGAAGTTTTGAAGCCTAGTTTTGAAGGCTATTAATTTGTTCCTTACTGGCAGGGATTCCTGCTTCTTTGTTTTTCTTTGGTTTGGTTTGATTTGTTTTTGATTTTTTTTTTCTTTTACACAACAGCTATGAAGACAATCAGTATGAAGGAGGGTCATGTTTTAAAGTGACAGCTTTCTCTCATCTGTCATTCTGACCTTTGCAAAGACACCTGAGTATGCATTTGCTCTTCCAAAGGAAGCTGCTGTCTGTTGCCTCACTTCAGGACAGCAGATAGCTGCAGCTGGCTCACCACTTTCTCCACAGGCATCTTTTACGTTGTGCCAGGTCTACCTTTCACATGGAGAGAATATTTGAATTGCTTCTATATCTTAACATTTTAAGATACTGGTGTTTGTGCTGTGAAATCCTAACTAGACATATTATTTTAAATCCATGATTGTTATGGCGTATCTTCTGCTCCCTCTCATATGGTTCTGATTTTCAGTGTCAGTTATGCATTTGACCATGGGTGAAGAAACTCTTTGTGACATTTCTGTAGACCACATTTTTACTTTCTTAATATGTAGAGGCTTGCAGTAAATTACAAGTAGGGTAGGGCCAGTAAGAATCTAATGGATAGTGCATGAAGATTAGGATGTGCCTGTTGGCTTGAAAAAGATATGTTTAGTGCAGCCTACAGAGTCCTGACCCCCATTTCCTGGCATGTTGCCCAGAGAGTGAAATCTAGCCCAACAATAAATCACCAAAATTTGTTCTATTTGACTGTGTTAAAGCAACAGTCTGCAAAAGCTAGGACCACCAACCATGTTGTTTCTGCTGCTTATCTGCAGTAACCATATCCTTGCTGCTTTTGATAAGTCAAATGTTACTGAGATGACCAAGAACATTATTTGGTAAGTACAGGCCTATGGTGTTCCTTACCCAACAATCTGTGCTTAATTTTCAGTACACCCCTATCCAGTTTCCTCGGGGAATGTTTTGACATATTGAAACCATATTTATTGTTTTTCACATCTTCACAGCCCTTCATCTCGTCAAAGTCTAATCATCATTTCCAGTTACTTAAAAAGCCCCACACAAACTTTGAGAAAAAGCATCATTTCGGCTTATCTAAACAAAACAATTACAATGTAAAGAACAGTTAGATATGTTGCGAAAGTTTCCCATTTTTGGAGCCTATGAGCTATTGCACCAGACTCTTTCCTGAATCTCTGATTAACATCAGCCTAAACCTAAATATTTTCTTTATGGTACAATATTGAATTCTTCATAAAACAAACAAACAGCAACCAAACAAATAAACAAACAAACCCCCAAACTCCCAACAAAACAAATAAACCAATCAAAAACCCCAAACATAATGTAATTGATTCCTATGGCAAATTTCCATTTTAAGAGACACTCAGAGCATTCACAAGAGCACAAACAACACTAATGTCTTCATCCTGCTCCGCTCTTTAACAGACCAGGATGGAGGTCCATTAGTGAAAGCAGATACACAAATACGTGTGTGTGTGTGTGTGTGTGTGTGTGTGTGTGTGTGCGTGCGTACACAGCTCCTCCAACTTATGGCCTCATCCCAGGTGCTGCACTCTTAATCTGTAAACATACATATACACCTAATAGTCACTCCTTATCCAGGAAAAGAGTTAGAAAGGAATGGGCTACTGTTACCTTTTCAGACTTTGAGATCTCTCCTGGACATCCCGTTTACTGATTGTCCTCATTCCTATTCAGTCAGATACTCTCCTGCATGTAAGAAGTTCTCCAGGAGTTGTTTTCCCTGAAAGTGGTCTAGATTGTTCAGTTGGTATAGATGTACCAGGTCAGTGCTTAAGGTTCTCAAATTTTACAGCAAGTTTTGTACAGCTTTAGCTAACTGTAGGAGAGTATTTACAAAAAGCCAGCTGTATTGTGTTGAATTCTGCAGAGATTTCTACTTCCCTAGCAGTAAATACTGAAACATCTGAGATCAGGGGTTAATTGGGGAGGACTGTGGGATGAAGATGGCAAGAAAAGATGTGAAGGTCCAATGGTAAGCTCATCTTGTTTTAAACATCACTGAAAAGTGAAGGACTCCTGTCTCTATTCAGGAGGTTGGTGTACCATACCTCTGAAATATGTCTCTCCTTTACAAGATAAAACCAGAATATATGAAATATTTCTGATATTGTGGACCATGTGTTACAATGTCATTCATGCTACTGGAGGGCATCAGTGCAATTTCTTGTCCTGAAACAGCTATGCTTTCATTTACTTAACAGGGAGCTTTTATGATTTTTTTTCACATGCTTTGCACTTATTTTTCTCAAAGAGCTATTGGGATAAATCATTCAAAGGGCTTTGGCTTTAGGCTACTGTTGCCTCTTCTTAGAACGGTGTTGCTAAACACAATATGAAGATCCTCAGGACATTTTCATGCACTCACTCTGTGTAAAGATCTCTATTCAGTCTTAAGATGCCACTTGCACAATTCTGTAACCAAGATCTGAATATATATGTCTCGGTAACATTTATTTACAGAAAGCATGTATGCATGCAGAGCAGGTTTTATACCAAAAAGAGCAAATACGTAATATTTGTAGATATCTCTCAAACTAACAAAAGTTATCATTAGAAATCAGCACCCTCTTTCTAAGAAGATCCATTTATTTGTTAGCGCTCCTAATAAAATGTCAGAAAAAATATTTGTGACGTTCAGCTGACTTAGAAACTCATTTGAACTGGATAGCAGGGACATTTTAGCTACCACCAAGTGTGATGCAACGTGAACACTTTAGGGTTCTAATCCTTGTGCTTGTTTGCTTAGTGAAAAAGTTTCTACCAGCTGGGATGATTGCTCTTTCAGTGCCTTAAATCAAACATACCTGGTGGCGTCAAGATGAGGAAAATAAATATTTGAAAAAAAACCTGTCTGCTTGCAAGTTTCTCCTTAGCTGCATTCCTCTCTGACACTCTCATTTTCCCCTTCAGAAACTTAAAATGAATATGCAGAGATCCTGGTCACTTAAACCCAATACTACAGAGGCTAATAGGCAGGGTTTGTGAGCTGTGGGAGGAGATTATAAGCAAGAACAGGGTAGCCTTTCAAGAGAGTTTTAGCCTTTATACTTGCTTGACTCTTTGCGCTCATCTTGTTTGGTAGAAGGAACCAAAATTAAAATAAACCAAAATGGCAAAAATTTACAGTTTGTTGCATTGAATAAAAAGACTTAACAAACACTGTCTATTTATTGCTTGCTTGGAGAAAAGGGCTGCCTTAAATTTTATTTTCAATGAAATCAAGAATTGTGAAACTCATCTATCTTTGCCTCACAATGAATGTTTAGTTAATTGGAAGGAGTGTTTATATGCAGTAAAAATGCAGAGATACTTGCAACCTAGCAATTTTGCTGTTGTTTTTAATTTGACAGCATTTTTATTGGAATATATATGCAAAAGAGATCTGTATGTTAATGCAGCCAATGTCAGTATACATGCATAATCCCCTCCATAAAAATTGATGGAAGTCTGAGTAGCTGGGAGTAGTCAGACTAAAAACCTATTCAAAGTTTTTTCAGAATTTTAATGCCGTAATCTTACAGACCTTTATCTAATTCCCAAGCTAAATTTTTTTATCTTTTCTTACTAGATAGTCATGCATTAGTATTTACTGTGAAAGGATTAAATTAACAGAGAGATATTGTAACAATTCGTGAATCTAGTTAAATTCTCCAGAGCAGAGCATACTGTGCCAACACAAATATTTGCATGGTACTAAAAATTAATGTATGTGGAAGAACTTAAATCAAGTAATTCAATGTGAGCATTTAAAGCTTCCACGTGATTTTCACATCTCACTTGATGAATGTAAAAGATATATTTGTAGTAATCTCTGAAAATGAAAACAAGCACCTTGTTCACATGTTATAGGTTATATTTTAAAAACCATAGTGACAGAAATTACTATTTTTTTGTTATTTTCCTTCATGAAAAGCCAGTATAAAACTATTACTTTTATAGAGGCTTGGAAATTAACCGTAAATAGTTCTAAAGGATTGGGAGTATATAAGCAAGAACATATGTGAGTCTATTCACCTTGTGATGTGGCAAAGGCCAAGTCCTGCCCAGACTGTGCCATGCAGACACAGTAGGATATGAGTTTCTTGTGAGGGTGAGGTATTTCCGTAGGGCAGTAACAGCCTCCACTCCCTATTGGATGCAGAGGGTAACATAGTAACCAAAAATGAGGAAAAAGCAGAAATACTCAATGCACACTTCGCCTCTGTTTTTAATAACACCACAAACTGCCCGCAAGAAAACTGGATCAGCAGTGGCATGGAAGGAGCTGGGGTGCAGTATAACCCCCTTGTATTCCAAGAGGAGGTAGTCAGAGACTTACTGAGTGGCTTGGACCCTCATAAGTCCATGGGACCGGATGGAATCCACCCGAGGGTCATGAAAGAACTAGCAGATGAACTCGCCAAGCCACTCTGCATAATCTACCAACAGTCCTGGCTTACCGGTGTTGTGCCACAAGACTGGAAATTGGCCAATGTGACACCCATCCACAAGAGGGGTAGGAAAGATGATCC
>WEKX01009320.1:1567-19702 GCA_013390025.1 Pitta sordida | reverse complement strand
TATTCTGTGATTCTGTGATTCACTTAGTGAAAGGAGTTTCATGCACTCGACACTAATGTGGATGCAGCCAGTTCTTCTTGGCCTTTGCTCTGGGTTGAATTCTGCAAGACTGTGAGACAGTGCAGCCCCTCACCCCACCCCCCAGAAAAATCAGATTTTCATGGAATTTGAGATTACTGCGGAGAAAGATACACAGTCACAGCTCACTGCGGTCCATCTCATCTAGGAGGTTTAATCTCTAGTGATTTGTGACACTTGTTCTGCCACCAATACCACAGAAGAGGTTAGCTCTTCCCATCGCTAGTGTCAGTAGAAATTAGAGTAGATGTTTTTCAAAGATTGAGTCAAAGGTGTTTTACAAAAAATACTTTACCCAAGCACTGCAATACAAAACTTGTGAATAAAGAATTCTCTCTTGAGGTTGTTTAGTTAGGATGTGGAAGATGAAGGCAGTGTGAAACTCCTGAGTAGAGGTGACCTTGTTTGGCAGAAGGAAGTAGAGAACATGGGGAAATAGTGATGTACACGTGGAAGTTAAAAAGCAAGTAAAGACAGACCCCGGAAGCCAGACTGCGGAAAAATTGCTTTGCAAAGGGGCGGGGTCGTAAAGGAGAAGTCACGATGCAGTGGGGATTCACTGTAGTGCTGAAAGTGTACTACAAAATTTGACTTATGACTGAATCCCCACTTCATGTCTTTGTTTCAGATAATATTTTCCCCACTTCACTTTATTTGTTTAAGAATCAAAATAACTGTTCTAAACTTGTAATAATTATCCATAGTTATACATCAATATAGGACATCATGCAGTTACAGATCAGTATAGGACTATAATTCTACTTTCTGTTCAAGTAATTAAACCTTTGAAGTCATCACTTTTTATTTCTGCTTTTTTTCTGCTAATTAATAAATTATTGTTCATTTTTAGTAAATAGCCACATATTAGTGTCCTACCTGCAAATTTTAGAGAGGCAGAATCATCTCAGCATGTGCCTGAAGGATTGACAGAGCTCTAGTATGAACCTTGTTGCTTGATCTTACTGTCTGTGCTTTGTGTCAGTGGAGCTCTATGCAAGCAATTGGGGACAGTTTTTACAGTCCTAAATTTCTGTGGGAGATGTCCCCTATCAGAAGTGTGTGTTTAAGTAAATGCAACAGTTCTGAGCTAATTGTCATTGAAGTCGTCAGAAGGTCATTATTTGAATATGGTTTAATGAAAAGCTTCATACTAGTGCAGGTCAGAAATAAGCTCTTACAAAAAAGTAGTGTTTTTCTTAATTTTATATGTCAGTTTTGTTGAAGAACAACCAAAGCATTTTAAAATTCGGCCATCATGAAAAGATAACAATTTAAGACTGCTGCGTTATTTTGAATGAAAGACTTCTGTTTCATTGCTTAGAAAAAACCCAATGCAAGCACCCCCCCTTGCTAAGAAAGTGATCATCTGCATGATATATCAGGAACTATAGCAATAGGACAAAGAGTAATGGGTACAAAGAGGGGAAATTTGGGTTAGATATTAGGAAGAAATTCTTTATTGTGAGGGTTATAAGACTCTGGGACAGGTTGCCATGGAGGTTGTGGGTGTCCCAACGCTTGCAGACTTCAAGCCCAGGTTGGATAAGGCCTTGAGCAACCTGGTCTATTGGGAGGTGGCCCTGACTGTGACAGGAGGGGTGGGACTAGATGGTCTGTAAGATCCCTTCCCATGCCTGAACATCCTATGACTCTATTCTAGATGTCCATCTAGAGCAATTTCAGAATGATACAGACTTTTTAATGAGGACGGGATAAGGGTAATAAAAGCCATTAAATAAGAGTATGCACTGACAGATAGCTGCCCCAGGTCTGTCTGTAGAACAGGCAAGTATTAACCAAACCTGGGGTTTTGAAATGGGTAGGCATTAACTTTGTGTGTTGGAGTAACTTGCTTACTGTCTTTTTCCAATTTAGCCAGCAGCCAGCTTCGGGTGTAGCCTATTCCCATCCGACTACAGTTGCCAGCTACACTGTGCACCAGGCGCCGGTCGCTGCACACACAGTCACTGCAGCCTATGCCCCAGCAGCAGCCACGGTAGCCGTAGCCAGGCCAGCCCCAGTGGCTGTGGCAGCTGCTGCCACAGCTGCTGCCTACGGAGGGTATCCCACAGCACACACAGCCACGGATTATGGCTACACGCAACGGCAGCAAGAAGCTCCCCCACCACCACCTCCTGTCACCACGCAGAACTACCAGGTAGGTTCCTGTTGTATGATGTTTTATTGATGTACTTTGAAAGGTGGAAGGCTGCATGGAAGAGAAAATATGATTTTGTGAAGCTGCTGCTGTAAAGGCTGGCACTCTCTTGTCTCAGTTAACTGGTGTTCAAGTGGTGTGCAGTGAACTGGGTCATGGAACTGCTGTAGCTGAAAAGATTGTTCCGGTAAAAATTTTCACTCGAGGTAGAGCAGTTCCTTTGTGAGATTCCTGAATGCCACGGGAATTGTAGTATGTACTAAGCCTATAAGGATAGAAGATTTCCCTTGGAGATGGACTAAGTAAGTAGTTTTTGGATGCCTGTAGGAATCAGACTTCTGCGAAAGGGGGCTTTGTCCCTTTTTCTCTTCAAATGCTATGCCTCGTTTCAACTTTTTAGTCCTAAATTTACCAACGCACTACCTAGATTCTAATTAGAGTCTAACTTCGTTTGTTTAAAAGGGCCGTATTATCACTGCGTATTCTCAATTCTTCTGCACAGCTTCTGTAATTCATTATGTATTGTAATTATGAGGTCACTTACTAGAGGCATTTAGACCAAAAAGGGAGCCCCCCAAACTAAATACAGTAATTCCTGTTTAACCAGGTTGGATGGAAAAAAGATTCTATTGTTACATTTCTTGGAATTAAAAATAATTTATATATATATTAGAATGTTTCTGCTCTAGTAGTTCATGCCCTGCTACTCCCACAGTTGATCAACTCTTTATGCTTTATCATAAGCACAGCAAGGATGAGAGAATATATGAGCATACATATAGTGGCTTCTAGCTTATCCCATTCTAGGTCTCCTGAGTTTGAAAAGTGTCAGATGGGCTACTTGCCTTGCCTTTATAGGTTAGTTATGGTTCCCTAATGGACTAGTTGTTACACCAAAAAGTAAAGAAAGCTTCAAAAACACACTTTCATAAAAATCCACTTTAGTACAGTGGTAAGTGTCCTCACCTGGCGTGTGGGAGACCCGGGTTTGTTTCCCGCCAGGGAGACAGTGTTAAGAGTTGGACTTGATGATCCTTGTGGGTCCCTTCCAACTCAGAATATTCTGTGATTCTGTGATACTCTTAAGAAGGATAGCCAAGAAAAATGTTAAGGATGAGATTTTTTAAACTAATACAGGCTGATGTTTCTGACCTTGTGAATGTATTGGGGTTTGTAGAAATTCACAGTTTTAGGAATCTATATGGGTTTTCATTTCATGCAGTGAAGAGAAGAATGAGAAGCACAGACCCAGTATGCAAGTGAATGCACAGAATCAGTGTATTGAAATTCTGCACAATTCTTATACAGTGAAGTAAACATGTTTTTCACACTAGTTGTTTTCCACACTATTTTCAGCAACTTGTTTTTCACTCTGCAGGTGTTGTTTTTCTAACTAAGTTCACACAGTGATTATATGTTTTACGTACCTTAGCATGGGAAGGCAGATACAGAACAACGTCTCCGTACCATGAGACTGTTTCAGCTAACTTGGGGCCTGCCTGGCCTTTCAACTCTCTTCAGACCTTTCTGGCTTCTTTTAATGCTCTTTAGCCAAATGTGGCTTGCTCCTACAGTTTCATATTTTACAGAAATAGAATCTGATACACCCTGTGTTTGGAACTAGTGAGAGTAGATGCTTTTCAATGACAACAAACTTGGTAGGGAATGTGATTTAATAGCATGAGGTTAATTCCTGTGTTAAGTCTGTAGAAGACCAGTAGGGTTGTTTCAGGCCTGAAGTACCTGTAGATGTAAATACAATTTCTTTCATTCTATTCAATTTCTTTCAACTATTATTTGTAGATGAGGTTGTTTTATTCTACTTCAATAGGCCAGAAGAAAATGCATGGTATATTTGATGCTGCTAATGACTTTTATGACTCTAGATACATACCTGAAGGTGATTTCTCTCTTGTGATTTCTCAGGATTCCTATTCTTACGTTCGATCTACTGCCCCAGCTGTAGCTTACGACAGCAAACAATATTATCAACAGCCAACAGCGACCGCGGCGGCCGTGGCTGCTGCTGCCCAGCCTCAGCCCTCAGTGGCTGAGTCGTACTACCAGACAGGTGGGTGGCATGATTCATACTGCTCTCCTTACAGTCTGGCGACTGCTTTAATACCTTAAAAATAGTTGTTCGAATATTTCACAGTATCTTCCTCCCTCCCCCTCCAGCCTTAGTTTTTAGTTTGGATGTACTCTCTATCTCTGTGTAGAAGAATTATTGTGACCCTGCCATAAGTAAATGCCTCTGAGGTTTGGACTGATACCTCTGGGCAAAGTTCTTGCTGAGTTGTCTAGAAACCTTTCTGAGGTAAGTTCAGAGAGTCAGTGTTGGGTTCAGACAGTAACTTGATGAGAAATACAGTCAACCCTCTCCAAGTCATGCTTCCCCTATCCTGGCGTCACTTCTTCGTGGCATGATTTTTCCGCAGTTGGGGTGGGCCATTTCACGAGGCACTCGTGACTGCGCCTGCGCAAACAGACAGTCATGAATATTCAAATTAGGCAGCTGTGAATATTCAAATCAACCCCTGTGCTGTGCTGCACGGACCATGGGCACGTTGCTCTGCCCGCGCCACGCCCACCTGCAAGGTGGCGGCAGCAGGTCCACCCAGGCAGCGCCCACTCCGCTCCATTCCACTCGGAGCAGGGTGACCATGGCAGGTCCACCCAAGCAGCGCCTGCCCTGCTCCACCTTGTTCCACTCGGAGTGAGGCAGCTGTGGCAGGTCCGCCCAAACAGTGCCTGCCCCGCTCCGCTGCACTCAGAGTGAGGCGGCTGCAGCAGGTCCACCCGAGCTGCATCCTCCTCACTCCACTCCACTTGGAGTGAGACGGCCACGGCAGGTCTGCCCGAGTGGTGCCCACCCCGCTCCGCTCTGAGTGAGGAGGCTACAGTAAGTCCCCTCCAGCGCTGCACCTACCCCTGATTTGGGTTACATTTCATTCAACTAAAACATACCAACATTTGTACGCTTCTGTTTTCTATCCTAATTAGCTCCAAAAGCAGGATATAGCCAAGGTGCAACTCAGTACACCCAAGCCCAGCAAACACGACAAGTGACAGCTATAAAACCTGCCACCCCCAGTCCAGCAACGACTACATTTTCCATATATCCAGTGTCCTCAACTGTGCAGCCAGTGGCAGCTGCAGCCACTGTTGTTCCATCCTACACTCAAAGTGCAACGTACAGTACAACAGCAGTGACTTACTCTGGTAAGAATTTTGCTTATTTTGCTGCTGAAGCTTTACAGTTGTTGCAGGGGAGGCTTTCAACACTCAATATTTTAGCAGTTTGTGTTCAATTATATCATAGTCTACTGAGAAGTATCAACCAGTTAAATCATTACAGTTTTGTTGTGTATTTAAAGGAGATTTGATGTCTCTAGTGTCTATTGAGTTACATGTGAGAATATACAAAGAATATACAAATATACATTGCTGCATGAAAGGTGGCTTACTGCAATAATGCTGGGAAAGAAAAGATGGGGGATAGAATCAGTGAGGAAAATCATCCACATGAATGTGACCCTGGGGAAACAGGAGGGGAGCATGCAGTTACAGAGACAAGGAGGAGCAGTTCAATATGAATCTTTCAAAGTAGGGCTGTCTTGACCCAAAATGGGATGAGAAGGGGTACTGAAGTAAAGACTTTGATTGTACCCTTAGGAATCCAAAAACTAGTTAAAGATGAAAATATGTTAAGTTTATAGCCAGATGGTAATCACCTGGCATAGTATAACTACCTTGAATTTCTTGTTTTGTTTTGTTTTCTGTTTAAAAAGGGATTTTAATACTTCCTTGAGACAGAGCCAAATTCCTTTGATTTGTTCAACTATGACACTAGAAATCAAGGACTGTGTACCCAGATTTTAGTGAGCAAGCAGCTTCACTCCAGAGAAAGAACTTGTGTCCGTGTAATAGAATGCAATTGCAGTAGACATTCTTTATTTCATCTTCATTTTTTTCTCTTTCTCTGCATAATATCAGTCCTCCTTGCCATCTGGAAACATAACCAGCGCATGTGGTTCTGGAAGATGGCTTCAAGTGGCCTTTGATAAATCTTTCACTTAAATTCTTGTTTCATCATATCCAGTTTTGCCAGGTGCACCAGGAAATTTCAAATGTTCTTTAGGGATGCTTTGATATATCTCGCATAACTGTTTGTCTGCAAATATGTGTCTAAAATGGAGTATCTTCCAGTACAGTTGGTAGCTGTGTATTTGTGTCCTGTGAAACATCAGGTGAAATTCAGACTGCCTGGCAAGATCTCAGTAAATTACTTACATCTTGCTCTGCCCCTCTAACTCCATTATGCAACAAGGTTTGAAATAGTGTATTATGTAATTGATCCATGCTATACAGTGATGTAACGTTGGTTTTATTTTGATTTTGAGGTACCTCTTACTCTGGCTATGAAGCCGCCGTGTATTCAGCTGCATCGTCCTATTACCAACAGCAGCAGCAGCAGCAGCAGAAGCAGGCGGCGGCAGCAGCTGCTGCTGCTGCTGCAACAGCTGCTTGGACAGGGACCACCTTTACTAAAAAGGCACCATTCCAAAATAAGCAACTGAAACCAAAACAACCGCCCAAACCGCCCCAGATCCACTACTGTGACGTTTGCAAGATCAGCTGTGCTGGACCACAGGTACTGTATTATGTGATACTCTACTCTACAGTTTGTTTTTAATTTCTTCATATGAGCCTGTTAAAGTGCCATAGAATCATAGAATGGCCTGAGTTGGAAGTAACATTAAACCCCCATACTGTGGACAGGGATGCCTTCCCCTAGACCAGATTGCTCAAAGCCCCATCCAGCCTGGCTTTGAACACCTCCAGAGAAGGGGCATCTACAGCTTCTCTGGGCAAAAACTGTTCCAGTGCCTCACCAGCCTCACAGTCAAGAATTTTGTAATGATACCTGAACCTAATCTCAGTTTGAAGCCATTCCCCATTGTCCTGTCTCTCCATGCTTTTGCAAAAGTCTCTCTCCATCTTTATTTTCGGCTTCCTTGAGGTGCTGAGGCACCCCAAAGCCTTTTCTTTTCCATGCTGAACAAACTGAATTCTCTTCAGCTTTTCCTCATAGGAGAGGTGCTTCATCACTCTAATCAAGAATATTCTTTAATTTTTAAGGAGTTGATTCTATACTTCTACTAAAGAAATAATTAAATCAAATTAAATTAAAATGTGTATTGAAAGAGTTCCTTTGAGAATACAGAAGGATAAATCCCTGAGCTTGTACCGAGGAGCTTCACCTGTGTTTTGGACCTCAGAATTATTTGAAATTTTGAATTTGATCCGCTTGTTTAGCAGATTTTTCCATATATATTTTGTATAGCAAACTTCTTAGAAAATACTTTTCTGAAAGCTATGGAATTACTCAAATTATATGAGTGGTAAACCTGGAAATTTATTCTTTGCTGTATTCCAGCATCCTAGTTTAGTTTCAGAGTGGGTACAAGTATGTAGAAACCAAGTCATGTAGAGTATCTACATCTGTGTCTGGCTAAAAAGTTCCTTTTCTTTAGGTAAAACTTGTAATAGTTTCCCACCCTGTCTGCTTTCTGGATTGCTAGGAATGCTGATCAACTTCTGCATTTCATTTTCAGTACAGCTTTATTTATGCATTGCTGTCTTTCAAACTGATTTTTCTGGTTATCTGGGTACACTTGATCTCTCTGGTCTTAGAGTTTGAGGCAAAACCAAAATCAAGAATAACTGAAGACAGTGCAGGAAACTGTAGTTTTCTAGTCATACCAAGTTTTCAGTGGTAATATCTGTTGACCACTACTTGAGCGGGGAAATGAGAAGTCAGAGGAGAGAAAGTCTGTATTGTTTCATGTAAACATGGAAGCCTGTTGGTAGAGAAGAAAATTTGCTGGTCTTAGAAGTGGCCTATTAATGCCTGAGAGCATGTCATACAGGGGAAATGTTCAATGTAGGAAGTATTTCTTTGGTGAAGTGAGTTTTTTGTGCTATGTTCTGTATTACCTGTATTCACATGAGCGTTGAATGAGCAGTGCAAAGGCAGCTTATTGTGTGTGCATGGTTTACCTAAACAGACTTATAAAGAACACTTAGAAGGCCAGAAACACAAAAAGAAAGAAGCAGCATTAAAAGCTTCCCAGAACACCAATAACAACAGTACTTCTGCTCGTGGAACTCAGAATCAGTTGCGCTGTGAGCTTTGTGATGTGTCTTGTACAGGAGCAGATGCTTATGCTGCCCATATCCGTGGAGCCAAGCATCAGAAAGTAAGAGTTTTCCCTTGTTCTTACTATGCATGTCAGTGTCAATATTTCTTGTCACTGTTTTTCTCATCTTAAGGTAAGATATGCAGAAACAATATAATTGGAATTATTTTATTTAAAGACATTTATTTGGGTTTTTTGTTTCAAACTTGTCTTTAAGCCTTGTTGAAGTAGGAAAACACTACCATGACATCAATGAGAAGAGAGTGACTAGGGAAAAGTAATTTTGCTTGCAATTTATAGTCTTGTGTGACATCAATAATATGTCTGTATTCTGAGAGGGAACATAAAAATAAGAACCCTAAGAAAATAATTTATACAGTTGTTACACATGTACAGCTTATGTACATGTGTTTTCATTTAAGGCATGTCTCAGAGACTGGTGTTTTTACTGCAATTTTCAAAATGCAGTCTTTCATTTTGATTTTGCATGTTTTCTTCTTACAGACTACATGCATTGCTTTTTCAGGTGATGGTCAGCAGTAACCAAAAAGGTCAGGCATGTTGTAGGAGGGCCTCTGTTTATTACTTCTAAGAATAAGCATGTACTGCTTTACTTTCCGTGAGCTACTAAAGAGCTCTGAAATACCTCTTGCATCCTCCTTAACTATTTCCCTACATGTACCTTGTTCTCATCATTTTTTTACAAAAGAAAAGAAAAAGCAAAAAAATCCTTTGGTAGAAGCCTTGGAAGGTCTTTCAATATGAATACTCTTAAAATGTTACAATGAAAATAGACAGTGTTGTTGAAGTTGAATTAACTAACTTAAATAATTTAAATAGTTACAAATCTTGTTTTGAACCAAAATAGTGCAATGTACTACACTTCTGAAGTGAGAATAAACCCCAACCAAATAATGAAATAGAGACATTGAAACAGTGGGAGCAAAACATTTGCATGAATTGTGCTGACTTATGGGTTTATTGCATTTCTGTTCTCATCTACACAGCTGTGGGAGTAAATGCCTGAATTTCTCATGGAAGTAAGGAATG
This sequence comes from Pitta sordida, assembly GCA_013390025.1. Classification (NCBI taxonomy): domain Eukaryota; kingdom Metazoa; phylum Chordata; class Aves; order Passeriformes; family Pittidae; genus Pitta; species Pitta sordida. The sequence continues at coordinate 10,213 of WEKX01009320.1, read as the reverse complement.
TGAGATAACTGTCTGTGTCTGTGTAATACAAGAGCCAGGAGTTTTCATTCATCTTTTTTTTTTTCAACTAAGACTACTTTGTGCAAAAAAACAGTTAACTTTTTTGTTATATTGATTTTTTAATGTATGTTGATCTTTGTCATATGGAATTTTTTTTAAGTTATCCCAGGGTGGTCATACTAAGACTTTCTCTTTATACTTACAGGTGGTAAAGTTGCACACAAAACTTGGCAAGCCCATTCCTTCAACTGAACCCAATGTGGTTACCCAAGCTACTTCCGCAACATCCACATCTGCTTCCAAGCCAACTGCCTCTGCTTCAAATATAGCAACTAGCAGCAGTACTGTGAACTCCTCTGTTACATCCTCTGCAGTGAAAATTCTTACTCCCACGGCAAACACACCACTTAACACAGCGTCCAACAACAAAACACCTTCAACTGCTGCTAATATACCTGTAAAGAAAATATCTACACCAAAAATTAACTTTGTTGGCAAGTACAGAAGTCAGTCTTTATTTTGAAACCTGACCTATTCTGTAGTTTTTCTTTTAAGTAATAGTCCAGAGATGCGAATGTATTTAGTTAACTCTATACGTGAGTAACTCCGTTGTGTTTAAGGTCATTACTGATAGATGAGAATAAGAATGTGTGTAAAAGTTTTGCATCAAAATTTACGGTGTTTTCTGCTGAGTTATCTCCGCCTGGCCTCTCTAAAATGCTTTTCCCACCATCATGAGGAGCCTCCCATGTTTGGTTTCTTATGTAGTAGCTGCTGGAGTATTGCAGTTTATGGTCCAGTTGGTCCTAATTTCAGTTCACAGCCTGGGCTGTTAAGGCGCCTGCAGTAGGTTGACAGTTGGTAACTGGGCAACTGAAGCATCCTTGTAACAGTGGAAATCTAACCATGGAAACTTGGAACTGAGTGTGATTGACACTCAGAGATGGGCAGCAGCTGCCCTACAATGAGCTATCCTGCTCTTCAAGGAAAGGCCTATACAGTTGCAACACTAAGGGTATACTGACTTTACTAGTTTTACTAGATTTTGAAAGGGACAAAAAAAGAGATTATTAAAATGTATTTTGCTGAGTTTTTCCTATTCAGTCCTGTCTCTTGAAAAAGACGTGAAAACAAATAACAAAAATGGTAATTTTATAAAGCAAAAGTTTTTCTTGTTAACATAAAAAACTTGAGTGTTTAAATCACCTAAGTGTTGCTAAGCTTATTTTTAAATTCTTTAACCGTAGTGTTTAAAATACGCTTAGGTTTTAACTGATTTTTTTTAAGACTGATAGTGCTTCGGCCAGACCATTGATACTTGCAAATAAAGTCTTCAGTTTACATGTCATGTTTAATCACATTCTCATTTTATGAAAGTTAATTTAACCTATTTTGATTTATAGGTGGCAATAAGCTTCAGACAACAGGAAGTAAAATGGAAGAAATGAAGTCAGCCGAAAGTGTTAAAACAACTCCTCCTGCTACAGTACAAACACAGGAAGTAAAACCAGACACAGCAGCTGAACCAGTAACTCCTACAACTCTTGCGGCCTTGCAAAGTGATGTCCAACCAGTGGGTCATGACTATGTGGAGGAGGTATTAATGTGAAAAATTGTACTATTTTTTAATTATTTTAGGGAAACATAATCACTAGTGGTTGAAGTTGGCATGGCCCTCTTCAAGTCATTTGTTTAAATCCTCTTGCTCCAGGAGGGCCACCTACATCCAGTCACCCAGGATCATGTTTTCCAGTCACCCAGGAACCTGGATTTTGTCCAAGGATGAGGACAGATAGACATTATGTAGTGTCACTGGATAATTAGATGAACGGATAATTACATTTTTACATGAGCTTTATAAAAAAGAGAAGGACCAAAATGTGTTATAACTTTCTTTTCTAGGTAAGGAATGATGAAGGAAAGGTGATCCGCTTTCACTGCAAACTCTGTGAATGCAGCTTTAATGATCCCAACGCCAAGGAGATGCACTTGAAAGGGAGACGGCACAGACTTCAGTATAAGGTTGGTGGAAATACTAACACTTCTTAAAGTCAACCAGATGTTAGTGATGGTGTGTTGATGGTGTGTTCTTACATTTAGAGACTAGTGAGTAAACAGCATATAAACAAAGACAGAAAAATACATTTCTTAGGGAGTATACTCCTTAAAGCATAATGCAAACTGTGAAACTGTATTTTGGTTTGTGTTTTTTAAAACATTCTGAATGTTTCTTGTAGTACAACCTATGCAAGAAACAATAGGTTCTTTTCTTGTTTATTATGAAGTTCCAATAGTGTAAAATAATATTCTTCAGTGGTTTGGGCAGGATAAACCATACACAAGCCAAAAACATACACTCTTTGTAGAGACACTGAGAAATAAGTGTTGCAGATTTTTTTAATGATGAATGCATTCATGCAGTTTTAAAATTGCATTTTACTGCCCTTGAGCTTATTGTAGATAAGTACTGTGTATTAAATATCTCAGAACAACTATAATCTTGAGATGAGGACAGTAAATCTACATTTACTTCATGATTTTTCTGAACTAGAAAAAAGTAAACCCAGACTTACAAGTGGAAGTCAAGCCCAGTATTCGAGCAAGAAAAATTCAAGAAGAGAAAATGAGGAAACAGATGCAGAAAGAAGAATACTGGAGAAGGCGAGAAGAAGAGGAACGCTGGAGGATGGAAATGAGGTAATGCATTGTTTTGTGAATAAATGAAAGCTACAGTCAAATTTTCTAAAACTAAATTCCATAGTTACTTACTTGGAATACTTCTTTGTAGGACTCTGTACTATCTTGTTTTAAATTAAGTTGTCATTTACTCTGGAGTTTTTGTTTATTACTGTTCAATCCTTCTGAGGAACACAGAGTGATTAGAATTGCTATAAATTCAGACCTACTTTTAAAACAGTACAGTGAGACTTCGCTATATCAGCCGTCTGCTCTTGCTGCTTCAGATCTTCACGGGCGTCTTTTCTGCAAAGACGCCTTGATTCTTTACAGTACCCCTGCTGCACGTGCTGCCACTGCCACCCACGAAGTGCAAGAGGGCCGACTGTAAATCTCTTTTCTCAGGCTGACAGCACCAGAACAAGAGGACATGGCCTTAAGCTACGCCAGAGAGGTTTAGACTGGATGAGGAAATCAGTGCCATGGTCTAGATAATGGGAGGCTCAGATGGACAGAGTGTGGTGCCCATGGCTCTGGGGCTGGGGGAGCAATCCCTGTGTGGGAGTTTCTTGGGAGTTGGCTGGATGATCCTTGTATGTCCCTTCCAACTCAGAGTAACCTGTGAACCTGTGAACATATAATACCTCGCTCATTCGTGCCTTCTTATTTATGGCTTCACTGATTCACGGTTTCCTAATCTTCAAATAGTATTTGTGAACTCAAAGGGTTTCCCGGTCGATGCATATGCAGTACTCACAGATTTGCACCCCTGGGTTTGTGTATTTGGAGCTATTCGCCAACATGTGTTTGCCTAATTTGCGGTTTTCCTCACAATTCTCAGTTACATATATGCGTATTCGTGCCTTTTGCCACATTTCACAATCATGGATTCACAGTTTTCCTTGCAATTTGCACTTCTGAGTTTGCAGTATTCATGGTTTTCCTCGCAGTTCGTGGTCGTGTATTCACAGGGGGTTTGCCTAATTAGGTTTGAAACCTAATTCATGGAAGTCACGTAATCCGCGAATACACAGATAAGACTGTTTGCTTATGACTACTTATGGTGAGAACATACAAGAATTCCTTTAGAATGGTTGCAAGTGTTAGGTCCTACAGTCAGGTCTTCAATATCACAGACCCACAGTCTTAATCGGGCCCTGCAAAGCCCTACTTCTGCATTGAATGGCAGCTCATTAATATGCAAATTTGCCCCCCACCCTCACGCTGCCCCTGGCGCTGTTTCGGCACTGTGTTGCTGTGTATCAGTGTTTGTGTCAGCCCTTCCCGGCGCCCACAGCCACGCCATGCTGGGAAAAAACATTTTTGGCTCAGCTAGGGACATGGGTGTGGCGAGATGCCCGGGCTGCTGTCCCGGTGTCTCTTGGGATGGGTAGACCTGGTCTCTCCATGCTCAGGGTAGACGAGTATGTCTTGGAGAGTCACTCAAGAAGTCTCAGACACCTGAGAGCATGTAAAAATCTTTCATAACTGCACAGCGGTGGCTCCAGGGGAGTGGCCTGGGGGAGGAGTGGCCCTGCCGTGGCAGCCACAGCACCAGGGCCAGGGAAAGCGGCGGGGCAGCTGCCATGGCTATGCAGGTTGATTTGCATTTTCATGACTGCCTAATTGAATATTCATGTGTGCCAGGTCACACATGCGCAGTTGCGAAAATGGGCCTCCTTAATCGCTAAAAAAATCATGCCAAGATGTGAATCCACAATATGGGGGGCACGAAGTGCAAGAGAGCCAACTGTATATAAAGAGAACACTTTGATTGATGCATTTTAGGCGTTATGAAGAGGATATGTACTGGAGGAGAATGGAGGAAGAGCAGCACCACTGGGATGACCGCCGCAGAATACCCGATGGAGGATATCCTCATGGTCCTCCAGGACCTCTAGGCCTGCTCGGAGTTAGACCCGGAATGCCTCCTCAGCCTCAAGGACCAGCTGTGAGTTTCTTAAATTGAGAAAAGAAATTAAATCATCCTTACTGGAAGGCACAGTTAAGAATTACACATTATTCAGTGCTATTTCATTTGTCTCCAGGGTTTCTTAATAAATGATTTGGAAAACTGAAGAAAAAATTTCATAGTAATGAAATGTTGTAGGTGGATGTGTGTTCCACAATAAGTCCAGTGAAATGACAAGAGGATCACTTAAATATTATTCCTTCTGAAATACAAGTCACATTGGATTTATGTAATTCTTATTTTATTTGACTGCATTATACAATTTGTGGACAAATATATGGATGAAAAGCAGCTGAATCATCAGTTTCAAAGCATAATGTGTAGTGGTGGATCATACATATGTGGAGTGGTGTACTACGTGTCTTTATACTGGCATTAGTCTGGTAAGAAGCTTATTGGTCATCTGAAAGATGATGGAGTGAGTGCACACTCCTAAGGTTTGCAACTGGCATGAAACCGGACCTTTTTGGAGTGGGGAGAGTAGCTGATAGCTTTGAGGGCCAGGCCGCCATCCAGAGGGACGTAGGTAGGCTGGAAGAGTGGAGTTTTGTGGAATTCTACAAGGACAGTTGCTTAGTTCTGCACCCAGGATAAAAAAACCCTTGCCCTGATACAGGCTGGGTAGCCGCCCTGCTGAAAGGGATCTGAGGGTCTTGGCAAACACCAACTTGAATGTCAGTCAGCAGCATGGCCTGGCACCAGGGCCAGGAGCAGCCTGGGCCTTAGTAACAGGAGCGTTGTCTGGAGATGAAGGGAAGTGATCAGCTCTCATTAGAACCCAACTGAAATACTACATGTAGTTTGGGGATTTCTAGTGGAAGAGAGATGCAGTAAACTGTAGCGCGTTCCAAGGTGGGGCTACAAGGGTAATCGGGGGTATTGAACAAGTGCTCTGTAAGGAGAGAGTTAGGAGTCTGGGCTGGTTCATCCTGGAGAAGAGAGAGCTTCATTGGGATGTAATCTATTATCTGTGAATTCTAAAGACAATGGAGCTAGGCTTTTTACGGTCTTGAGAGAATGAGATACGTCCAGCTTAAGCCAAGATAAAAAAGGTTGAGATCGAATACGGAAACAAATCTGTTCTCACACAGTTGTTGTGCAGCTTCCACCTTTGATGGTTTTCAAGAACCAACAGGCTAAAGACCTGAGCAACATGATCTGGAACTACAGCTGGCCGTGTTTTGCACACGAGGTTGGACTAGATGACCTCCTGAGGTCCTATCTTGTGTTTGTATGAAAGCAATCATGGATGCTTGATTTTGCATCAACATGAAAGTATCTCCCAGTTGATAGGCAAGAGGTTTATTTCTGTTGGGGAGATACCTCTGATCCTGGGTGTTTAATTTTGACACATTTCATGTCTTCTCGGACATGATTGATTGTGATCAGTTTAGGTTGTTAAGGACACATCAGTTCATGTTTTATTACATTTCTTGGTGTGAGCCTCAAATATTCTGCTTTATCCATGCTTGGGCTTCAGTTACTACTTGGAAATGCGCCCATGTTTCAGAAATACACTTTTTTGTCTCTTTAGCCTCTGCGCCGCCCTGACTCCTCTGATGACCGCTATGTGATGACCAAGCACGCTGCTATATACCCAACAGAAGAGGAACTTCAAGCAGTCCAAAAAATTGTTTCTATTACTGAGCGTGCTTTGAAACTTGTTTCTGACAGCATGACTGATTTGGAAAAAAGCAAGAACAAAGAGGGAGATGACAAAAAGGATGGCAGTAAAGACAGGTATTTTTTCATTACTTTATAAGAATTTTATTGTTTTTCCTTACGTTGTTATCAGTGCTTCCAGTATTCTCTTCTCTTTGGATTTGTGTATGTTGCCATGGTCTCAGAAGTATGTGGAATACTATCTTACTTCACTTCTCTATCTTCAGGACTACTTTTAAGGGGTTTGTGTTATTGTTTTAAATGCAACTTTTAACTGTAATTCACAGAGCTTTAAAAGGAGTTTTACGGGTAGGCGTTCTGGCTAAAGGATTGCTGCTCCGTGGAGACCGAAACGTCAATCTTGTTTTGTTATGTGCTGAGAAGCCTTCTAAGACATTGCTCAGTCGTATTGCAGAAAGTCTTCCTAAGCAGCTTGCAGTAAGTAGAATTTAGACGTATGGATTTGAATTTTTGTAAAAGCACTGTAAAATTCTGTCCTCAGGCCAGATGTCTGCGGGGCTCATTGTGCTACGTTTCATAGCTCAGGTTCAGTTTCTTTCCATTTTCTGAGTATTCTCATCTGAACTGAAAGACTGCTGCATGTACTGCTTTCTCTGTATTGTGTCTATACAAATGTGCACTCTGGCAGTGTATTATCACCATTTCATAGATTTCATTTAATTAAGAAATAGAAATGAGCACGTAAAAGACCATTATTTGGTTATCAGCAGCAATAGAGGTAATTTTTCTAGTGTTACAGGAAGCTTGCTTCCTGAAGGTCAACATTCTCCATTGATGAAATTCTTACTATATTTTTATCTCGTTTCCCATCTGTGCCAGTGCTTTGCAGTTCTACAGATTAGTCTTGTAGGGGACTTTTTATCATCTGGACCTTTAAAAAAACAAACATGCAGTCTTAGAACATTCAGTGAAATGAATGTAAACCACCTGTGGTATTTCCACAAGAAAGGAAAGGACAGAATAAAGTCTCTGCTGTCTGCTGAACAAAGCCTGTCCAGTGTCGCTATGGGGTGCTTGTCACATCATTTGTATTCCAACGTAGTCTGGTAGTAAAATGCTTCACAGAATCACTGGTGTGGTAGAAGCTTAGCAGAATCAGATGAATTGGGAAATAGTCTGAAGTTTGCTCTTGTTTGAAGTAAGAGAACAGAAGCCAATTTTTAAAAATGCACATCTTAGTCTGGCTTTGTGGAGATGTCACTTGTCTTTGTAGTTTGTAGAAGAAGGTTGCAGAAGTGCTGACAGCTTCCTTTTGGGGCTATTTAGAATTACTGAAGTTGCAAGAAGCAATTTGGAATAACCACCTTGTTAGTTTCTCTTACATTTTTTCCCCTGGTGTTTATCTTTGTTCTTAGTATGTTGTGGCAGCCAAGCATAGGATGTACCTAGAAAAAAACAACCATTGCATCTTTGCTTTTTAAGGTCTTCTCTGTTCTAATGAAAAACACCCTTCTGGCATTTCAAGTGGCACTGGAGTTGTTCTTTATCTCAAACATCGTCAGATTTTTGTTATGTAATTGTATATGAGTTTCTTTTCTGGGTAGTTTTTTTTTTTTCGTTTGCATGCTTGGTGACTGTTGTGTATTTTCATTAGTGATTTGGAGACAACATGCAAGTCCAGGTATCTGTATATGTTCATAGTGTGTATTGTGGTTTCTACAACTATGCAGGTATCTGCTTCATATAATTATGTTGCATTTTTCTATTTCTGTTTAAAAATACTATGTTGGAATCCGTTTTCTTAGCCATACTTTTATTTGCCACAGTATGCTAATGGAAATTTCTGTTTCTCGATATTTAGGTAATAAGTCCTGAGAAATATGATATCAAGTGTGCAGTCCCAGAAGCAGCAATAATTTTAAATTCGTGTGTGGAACCCAAAATGCAAGTTACAATCACACTGACATCTCCAGTCATTCGGGAGGAGAACATGAGGGATGGAGGTTGGGAAGCTGTTCAAGATGTTCCTTTTTTTCTCACCCATTTTTTTAATGTTTATCTATTCTGCTTAAGATGGCATTAAGGTCCTGGAAGGCAACATGCTGGCACATGTATTAGATCGAAACCTTGTTTTTCAACAACCAGTCTTGGTAGAGAACAGTTGGTTAAAATAAATGCGTATATGATGCTTTTATTTAATTTTTAAAATTTCTAACTTTATGTCCAACCTCAGCTTTCTGGAAAAGGTACAAACTTGACTTTTTTCCCTTCTTTTAAAATTATGTGGAAAACTTAAGTATTTTATACCAAGTGGCTATAAACTGGCTTCCTAGAGCAGTCTTGCCTTAAGAGAAAGATTTTATGGTTTTAGAAAA
>WEKX01009319.1:117230-148115 GCA_013390025.1 Pitta sordida | reverse complement strand
CCTTTTTGTCATCAACCAGTTGAGTCACTGGATCATAAAAGGAGATCAGGTTAGTCAGGCAGGACCTGCCTTTCCGAAATCCATGCTGACTAGATCCAAGGTTGTTTTGCAGTTGCTGCATAATAGCACACAAGACCATCCGTTCCATGACTTTGCATGGGACTGAGGTCAGGCTGACTGGTCTGTAGTTGTTAGGATCGTTTTTTGTGGTGTTTTTATATTTGTGCAGAGGACAAAGATTTGAATGTCACTCTTCTCTTGTGTGTAAAACATTCAGTTTTGCTTAAAATTCAAAGATTGCTGTTCCCCGTTACAACTGATTGCAGCATTTATCATAATTTTTTTGTGCTTATTTCTAATGAAATAACTTGGAAGAAGCCAGATAAAATTATTTGGCTGGGGATTAGAGCAGTATAAANATTAGGATCGTTTTTTGTGGTGTTTTTATATTTGTGCAGAGGACAAAGATTTGAATGTCACTCTTCTCTTGTGTGTAAAACATTCAGTTTTGCTTAAAATTCAAAGATTGCTGTTCCCCGTTACAACTGATTGCAGCATTTATCATAATTTTTTTGTGCTTATTTCTAATGAAATAACTTGGAAGAAGCCAGATAAAATTATTTGGCTGGGGATTAGAGCAGTATAAATAACAGAAAAATCACTCCAAAATGTCACTTGGGAAAATGTGTTGTTTTTTCTAACAGCTTTTATCACCATCATATCTCAACAGTGTTTTTATAGTTAATGACCAAAGGAAAAAGAGTTGTTCTCCTGCAAGGCACAGTATATGTGTTGCATAAGACTTTCTGAAAGCACAGGAGATGGTCGGCCAACCATCAAGGTTATATTAGGAAGCCCTGTCCAAAGAAATATGGTCTGCACAAAGCTTAAAAGCTGGTGATGTGACAGCCCTTTGATGAGGGTGAATTTCAGCAGGAAAAAACCTGTCACCTCCCAGCAGTTGCAACGTGGTTCTTTCCAGCTGGGACAGCCAGAGGCCCCCTTGGCAACTCCAGTCACTGCTGTGGAACTGACAGTTCTTCCTTTCAGCAATATAAGGAGTGACTAAAATTTTGCATTTTTGCCTCTGCAAATCAGAAAAAGTCTAGAGCTCAGATGGTAGCAAAAACTTAACTTGGGCAACCAGAAAAAGAGATTACAGAATTTAATTCCTTTTACTGTATTACTTACCTGTTTTGATTGCAAAGAAATGTGCCCTTGCTTTTAATTGTGAGTGAGAAACTTTTAGCATACTCCCTCCTGGAATAGCTGCTCTTTAGAAATAATAAGTAAAAGAATGTTGGTTTTAGCAGTGGCTAGAGGATAAAATTCAGGAAAGAATCGTCTGCAAGTGTAATTTGTACCTATGGAAAATCCTGTTGCTTCTCTGTGTAAATGGCTCCACTGTGGATATGTGCATATGGATGAAAAGCTGCATGAGGGTAGGTGCATGCTTGTATTGGGAAGGAGAATGAAGAGCATCAACCACCACAAAAAGGCTCCTAAGGCAAATCATGCCAGGGGGTGAAAGTAAAATTACATAGCCCCCAACAATGTACACCACACATACCAAGCAGTTTTATTTCTCTTAGAGCTGAAAAACAGCACCTTCAGGTCAGCACAGCAGGTAAATGGCAAACCAGTGTCGTGTTTAACTGAGGAGCAGCAAAGCGAGAAAAGTGATGCCAGTCACTTGTTAGGAGGAAACTTAGTCAAAGGACACACTAAGATTTTCATGCACAAACATCTCCCAGTGTCAGCCCAGCCCCAGCAGAAGGGCAACTTTCAAGAAGGCAAACATCCTTAGGAAAGACAGGCGCACCAATTACCCATTTCTCAGATACAAGGTGGGCACCACCCTCACCACTGTGCACTACATAGTCAAAGCTTTTGTGAGTCTGTTCATAGAGAAGTACTTTCCTGCAGGAAAACACTGGCAGTACTGAGCACCTCAATTATTTACCTATCTTGGCTTCTTCAGATCATATTACAGTTGTACCTCCTCCATCGCAAGGAAAGGGACAGGCCAATGCCATCGTGAAAGCCTAACCTCGCAAAGAACTGCAGGTCGTTAATATGCATGCAGGCCATGCCCATTGCTCCACCCCCTGGAAATCTGGAGCGGTGCAGCCAATTCTCTGCTCCTTCTCCTTGTCTCTCTCGGCACAAGCGAGCAAAGGGAACCGTTTCGCAGCCCAACCCTCACGCCACTGCTACCCTCACCCCAGCCCGGCCGGGCCCGGCCCCAGTGCTCGCGCGGGGTCTCAGCGGAGCACACAGAAGCGGGTCAGGGTGTCGCAGGTCTCTAAACGCCGTGCCCGAGCCACCCCGTGCCATGCCCGAGCCGCCCCGCGCCGTGCCCAAGCCACCATGGGCGTGGGGGGTGGAGGGGTCAGGTTGGTATGGGAGTTTCTTTCCCTTTAACATCCACCGGTCCTGTGAGAGAGGAGCAGCGCTCCCGGACGGCCCCAGAGGACGGGGGAACAGAAGCCCCCTCCCAGCACACAGCTTGCCTCACTTTCATGAGGCAGTCTCCCCATTAAGGGACCTCCCTGCAGAGCGGGGTGAGTCCCGCCCCACAGGCACCGCAGCACCGCCCCTTGGCAGAGCAGAGTCAAACTGCGCATGTCTCAGCCAGCTGAGCTCGCACACGGCAGGATCATATTTGCGAAAAAATTGCTTCGCAAATGGGCGAGGTAGTGAAGGAGAAGTGGCTATACAGAGAGGATTCACTGTATTCTCTTTCCTAGGGTGTGGTTCATAATTTCCTTATTTTTCCTAGTTGTGTGGGAATGGGAATTTTCCTATCCAATTTTGTATTTCCACTGCAATTTTAAAACATATAAAGAGCTGTAAATAGCCCCTTCTAATGCAAAATCGTAGGAAGAACCTCACTCCTCTGTTTCTGGAAACCAGGAGAGCAGGACAAGAAAATAAAAGCTATATCAAGGGACTTAAAAACTGAACTCGAGAAACTTTGTCATGAATGTGTCTCCAGACACTTTCTGCTAACAAGAGACAGAATAGTTTCAGAATAAAACACAGAAACGTTTTTAAGAAAATGCATTGGGAAATGATAGCCCTTCCACACCTTTTTAAGTGGCTTATAAACACCCATGTAATGAGTCATGTACTGTTCGAGCCTTTAAGTTCTGCTTGAGGGTGAAATGAATACTCAGGAAAGAAGATAAATCCTCTATGGATGTTACTTAAAGAACATCAATGCATGGATATTAAATATTGATTTAACATTATAATAATCTAAAGTTATAACAATCTAAGTCATATCTAATGATTTCTTCAGGTTTTTAAGGTGGTTTCCATAATTATTATAAAATGTGTCAAAATTATTTCTGACCTCATTTGTTTCACTGGTACTTTTTCATGTAAGAAACAATCTAGACAGCGGTACATTTAAGGTTTTCAAGTGATTCTCATGTTTTTTCTTGTTCTTCCCTTTTGTGGCAAGGACATTGAGTTTGTCCACATTATGAACGAAGCTCTAAAACTTTTCATCTGCGCTAATTCAGCTGATCAATATTGACTGAGTAATACTTAATGGCTTTCTCTCTACCTATGTTTAGGTGCAAAATTCTAGTTTTCAGTACATACATGTATCAGATATAGGCAGATAAAGACAAGGAGTGCACCAAATAGCTACTCAAACCTAGAGAAAAGAACGCTGTAGACATATGTATAAATGGGATTTCCCTCAGCTACCTTGAATTGTCAAAAGATAGGAGCAAGCTTCTTCCTTATTTAAGCAAGCTCTCTAAAAGGTTGTTTCTGGTCAAAGTTATCTGTCTGGGCTTTCTCAAGTCTCTCTCTTCTCAAACCAAGTGCCTCCACAACTTGGTTTGTCTGTTTAGCTGAGAGTGGGAGGATCTGAAGTGCTGATGAGCATTGCTTTTCTCCATTGCTACCACTGAGGCAGCTCCATGTTTTCCAGATGACCAAGGGTAAGAGAGATCCTTGTTCATAACGATACATTCATTAGCTACTTTCTGTCCACCTTTGCCCTGTTCTTCTCTGAAATTAATTATTTAACCACAGGAACAGATACCTATATTGCCACAAAACTGGAGCAACTTGACCTCCTTCAAAAAAATTAATGCTGGTAAGTAAATGACAACTACCTCTACATTTTCTAAATCTCTTTTTTACATTTGCTAATTAGATAATTGGCAGCTAATTAGGTGCATTCATTGTACCATGTTCTCCACAAGCCTCTCGTGCTAGGGATTAGAAACTGTGTGATTGCTACAAAAATATTTGTGATTGCGATTCATACTCGGTAATTTCTGCAGGTATTTTATCTAAGAAAAAAACCTGTGAAACAGGTAGTGAAAAAAACATGTTAGGATTTTTAACTAATTAAAGCCCAGGCCACTTTGCCTGTCTCCCTCAGATTGGATTGTAACTATGGAAGCCAGTTATCACTTCTGTTTTGTAAGGCTTCAGGTTTTGGCCACTAACTCTGAACTTACCACAAAATTCCAGGAGGTAAATGTAGCACTCTTGATCACTAACCTTTGAAACGTCACTTTTATAAAGCAAACCTTAGGCAGCAGCTTGTCATCCTTTTCCAATTTGACACTTTCTTGACCCAACAAGGCAATATATCTTTTGTATTTTAAAGGTATCATCTTTGGGAGAGTGCCAAAGAATCACTCCAGGCACTTACTCTTCTACAACACAGATGATGTCATTTAAATATTTATTTCTCTGCTGTCATATATTCTACAGTGCATTTGAGGAACATAATTTCTCCAATTAAGCAGAGAATTAAGTATATTTTGCCATTGCTACAGTAAAAAATCATTGTGGTCCTGGTGAAGTCACAGCTATGTAATGCACTGGCCCAGTTCCCAAATGGCCCCATTCCCAAATGCACCATTCAGACTAACAGTTATGATATTATCACTCTTTCCCCCGATTAGCAGAGTCAACACAAAGGGAACAGAATTCTTCTCTGTTAAAAAAGCTTTTCTCCCATTTCTGTAGTATAGTGTATTCCTAACTCACTCTGTGTCAGGGATCCACGTCCTTTCTTCACACACTTTTACAGCAACCAACCAGCTGCCTATGACCAGGATGACCAGAGCTGTCTCTCTTTCCTCGTAGGCATACTTCTATAAAGGGCTAATTTCTTCTTTGCTCTTCAGTAACAACTGTTGGCTTTCAAGTTATTAGAAATACCTGAGCATCTATGATCTACCACTTGCTTTGATAAAATACATATTTAACTGTAGATATGGATAGTCAAAAGAGAAACAAATTTAACCCAGTGTACTGGTAATGAAATTACCTATTTACGTGATGAGCTCTTCCAATTAAGTTTTCTTGGAATATCCTATATATAGTCTATGCAAAACATGGTGTTGAAACTAAATAGCCTAATTTCCTGTCCTTTAACCTGGCTGAACAACAACACTTGATTCACAGAATCACAGAATTTATAAGGTTGGAAAAGACCAAAGAGATCTTCAAGTCCAACCTATTACCTAACACACCATCCCATTACCTAGATCATGTCACTAAGTATATCATCCAATCTTTTCTTAAACACCTCCAGGGACTGTGATTTCTCCACCTTCTTGGGCAGTCCATTCCACTGAGAAATCACTCTTTCTGTGAAAAAGTTCTTCCTACTTTCTAGTCTAAACCTCCCCTGGGGCAGCTTAAGACTGTGCCCTCTTGTTGAGTCACAGTTTGGGAAGTGACTCAAAATTGCTTTATCTATTTTTTATCATAGACACATAGGTTTAGGAGATGTGCGGAGACAAATCTTACAACTCGCAAGAGAGTTATAAAGCAGGTACGTATAGGGTTTATTCTAGCACCGCAGGATGAGGGGATAACTCCTCAAAACTTGCCACCCCAAGGAAAGCAACAAGCAGAGTTATATGCACCAATGCTATACATATTCATGGATAATATATGCATATACATGATATTTCCAGGAATAGATGTCATGTATTACAATCAGTTGCAAGAACTCATTATCATAGGTCCCCTCCCAGTCTCCACCCAATCTCCATCCAGTCCCTGCCCAGTCCGGGGGTCTTTGAGAGTCTTCACTGTGGAGGGCTCAAAGTCTTCCTCCTGTGTCTATTTCAACTTTCACCAAGACACTGTTCTTGTCAAAAGCCAGCAAACCACAGACTTGGGCCAAACATATTTTTGTCCTTGGCTGTTGCAGATCCTGCACCTATGTTCAGACCTATGTCACCGTCCCTGGAGGTGTTTAAGAAAAGGTTGGGTGCTGTACTTAGCAGCATGACCTAGATAATAGGATAGTGTGTTATTGGTAGGATGGTGTATTGGTAGCAGGATGACAACAGGTTAGGTAACAGGTGATAGGTGATAGGTTGGACTTGATGATCTCTATTGTCTTTTCCAACCTTACTAATGCTGTGATTCTGTGATTTTTTTCTGTTTTGTTCTCTTGGTCCTGCCTTTATCTATATTACTGTCTCCCCCTACAAGTACAAAACTTAACTGTTTTTATGCTCAACTGATTTTTATGTTAACTCCTTCTCCTCAAACTCATAGGTTGAAAGGAACCTTAAAGACCAATTTTTTCCACAGTCTTCCCATAGGTAAAGATGCCACTCACTAGATCAGGTTGTTCAAAGCACCATCTCACTTTAGGGATAGGTCCAATATTGGACTAGATGATCTTACAGGTCTTTTCCAATCTAAATGATTCTATGATGCCAAACACTGGCCAAATCACATTTTTCAGTCATCAAGTACAATACACACCCCAGCTTCACAGTACATAGGGTAAGTTACTTAATCATGAACCTCCTCCCAAAATGGTTTGTATTCATACTAGGCTGTGGTGGTAAAAGCAACTAGAAGTTGACTACTGTAATTTCTGAGTTTGCATCTGATTGTATATGAAACATGTTCTGCTCTGGTTAATGATGCACGGCAGAACTGTACCTATGCTAGATATAGTTAGCACCATGGTCTTTGAAAGCTTGTCAGTGACTGATGTAAAAACTTCGAGTCAAGGCAGATGTGGGTGAGATCCACAGCAGTGAAATTAAATGTTTCAAGTGCCATAAACAAGTGGCATATGAATGGGAGCAATTCTGAGATCATAGTTTTGAAAATAATGAGGATGTGAGTTTGCAAGCACAAGTCCCTTTAGGTAATATATGGAGATTTAACGTTGATGTTGAATATTAATGAATAGTAATTGATTTGCCTTAGCTGTTTGAAAGATAAACCCACTCATTTTTGAGCTACAGCAGTTAGTAAACCAGCTAATAGGATTATCACATTTAAGAACTGTCACTAGCTCATATCTACAAAACTGAATAACAGAGATTGCAGCCTAATCTTAAAAGGTTGTGAGAGGACTTCTGTTGCAAGATGACCTATGTCACATACCTAATCATGTACACTGAAGAGCTAAGGAAAAAACATTAGCTATAACAAAATGCTTTGATAACTAACACAGACTCAGTATAGTGCTGTGCTAATGTATTGGGAAAATGCCATCCAACACACCAAAAGCCAGGCTGCAGGAAGACAGAAGAGAAGATATGTGCTGGCTCTTCACAGTCTAATATGGTCACAGGAAACCTGAAGTCAGAACTGGGCACAGTTAACAAAAATAAGCCCTTGTAATCCATTTTATTTTCCTAAACTCTTCACTAAGGCACAGTAAAATCAGGAACAAAAGAGAAGATGGTGCATGGCTTAGGTATTTCTTTAGTGACTATCAGTATCCAAAGAACACAAATAAAGAACATGGAAGTAGTATGGAAGCCTAAATGAATAGAATAAGCATAAATAAATAAAACCATGCTTAAATTAATAGACTAGACAAAGAATAGAACTAATGAGCAGAAAGCGTAGCTCAGGTCAATGCAAATTTTTGCACAAGTGCTGGAAAAATGAAAGAAGAAGGGAAGACGAATTTTCTCAGGTTATATGCAACTAGGATGAAGGTAAAAATTTAAGGCACAAAAGCAGGACAAGGCAAACAAGGAGCACCTGAGTTATGTCCACATGTAGATAAAACTGACTATGCAGTGTGAATATTCTCTTTGGCTTATCAGAGCTGGAGAAGGCAAGAGAGCTTCCTACAAATAGAATGCTGTTAATCAAATCTGGATGAGAAAAATACTGTGAAAATAATGTAATGCATGTACTAATTAATTCTACAAGCAAGGAGGAGAGTGCTCTTTTTTGCACTTCATCAAATAGTAGAACACAGTCTGCTCTGCCAGTTGGCCTAAAAGGACCTCAAATAATTCACAACCAGGCTTGGTTCTGGCTAAAATAAATCCCTCATACAAGAAAGTACACTCATAATTATTTGGATAAATTAAAGCCATCTTTAATTTAGGCAAATACACAGAATTTCAAATAACTTTTAATCCAAACCACTAGCTTTTAGCATAATTTTTATCAGCCTTACTGGATTTACCTCTACCTCATAGTTAACCACTGGCACCCACAGAGCTAACCTGGGTGATAATAAGTTGGAATGGGCTACATATGCTACCTTCTCTGCTGAAGTGTGAAAAAAGTCTGGACACAGAAAACCTTATCTTCTACAGACAGGCTTGCTTTTCCCCAGAAATCTAAGTGTTAGTTTTGGTAGACTAATTTTTCCATACAAAAATAAGTTGCCTCACATTTTTCTTTTATTTATTGGTAAAATAGGTCCATGGGAGTGGATCTGTCAAAGTGAACTTGAACCAGCTTTCCATTTTACAGGAAAACTGACAGTTAATACAGGAAATAGAACAGGTTTTGCATCCTTTTTTTTGGTCCTTAATCATCACACCAAGTAGAAAGTCTGATTTGGATTTTCATAATTAATGTGAATGCGAAGGACTGGAAATCACAGATAGTCCTGTGCGCTATTATGCGGCAACTGCAAAATGACCATGACATTAGAACTAGTCAGCATGGATTCAGGAGAGGCAGCTCATGCCTGACCAACCTAATCTCCTTTTATGACCTGGTGACTCGCCTGGTTGGTGAGAAAAAGGCTGTGGATATTGTGTACTTGGACCTTAGCACAGCTTTTGACACGGTTTCCCATAATAAGCTTCAGGAGAAACTCTCAGAGCATGGACTGGATAGAAGCATTTTATGTTGGGTTAGGAACTGGTTGGACGAACGAGCTCAGAGAGTGTTGGTGAGTGGTGCCACATCCAGCTGGTAGCCAGTCACTAGTGGAGTCCCACAGGGGTCAGTGTTAGGCCCGGCACTGTTCAACACTTTTATTGACGACATGGACGAGGGAATAGAGTCCATCATCAACAAGTTTGTGGATGACACCAATCTGGGGGCAAATGTTGAACTGCTGGAGGGTAGGAGGGCCCTTCAGAGGGACCTTGACAGACTAGAGAAGCGGGCAGACTCCAACAGTATGAGATTTAACAAGACTAAGTGCCAGGTGCTTCACTTTGGACATAACAACCCCATGCATTACTATGGGTTGGGGGAGGAGTGGCTGGAGAGTGGTGAAACGGAGAGGGACTTAGGTGTAGTGATTGACAGGAAACTCAATATGAGCCAGCAGTGTGCCCAGGTGGCTAAGAAGGCCAATTGCATCCTGGCCTGTATTAGGAACAGTGTGGTCAGTTGGACTAGGGAAGTTATCCTTCCCCTGTACTCGGCACTGGTCAGACCACATCTTGAGTACTGTGTCCAGTTCTGGGCTCCCCAGTTTAAGAAGGATGTTAAGCTCCTTGAGAGGGTCCAGAGAAATGTGACAAGGATGGTGAAAGCATTGGAGGACAAGCCCTATGGGGAGCGGCTACAGGAACTAAGGTTGTTCAGCCTGGAGAAGAGGAGGCTCAGAGGTGACCTCATTGCTGTTTACAACTACCTGAAGGGAGGTTGTAGTCGAGTGGGTGCAAATCTCTTTTCTCAGGCTGATGGCATCAGAACAAGAGGACATAACCTTAGGCTACGCCAGGGGAGGTTTAGACTGGATGTTAGGAAGAGGTTTTTCACAGAGAGAGTGATCTCTCATTGGAATGGTCTGCCCAGGGAGGTGGTGTAGTCCCCATCCCTGGAGGTGTTTAAGAGAAGACTGGATGAGGAGCTCAGGGACATGGTCTAGTTGGTGGGAGGCTTGGATGGATGGATGGATGGATGGATGGATGGATGGATGGATGGATGGATGGATGGATGGATGGATGGATGGATGGATGGATGGATGGATGGATGGATGGATGGAGCGTGGCGCCCGTGGTTCCACGCTTGTGGGCCTGATCCCTAGGTGGGCGTTCACTTGGGAGTTGGACTTGATGATCCTGTGGGTCCCTTCCAACTCAGAATAACCTGTGAACCTGTAATGCAGAAGTCCCTGAAGCCTTCTGAAAACCAGAGTCCATGAATGGGAGAAATAGCACTTCCATCACAGTGATAAGAGGGTGAAGAAACAAAAATTCTTGGTCACCTGGATGGAGGAAACCACATGCTAAAGAGACACAAGTGGAGGTTTTAAGACACAAATAGTATGTGTTCATATATTGTGCAGAATAATTTGAAATAGGAGACCAGTTTCTCACTGGTGCTCTGCATTGCGAAGAACATTTGTGTAATAAAAGGGCTGTATGCTCATTTTCTATTTTAGGCAAATTGAATTCACTCATGAGGGATTCAAAATTAATAGTAAAGTTCAAAGGAATGGAGGAATACTTTCGTAATGTGAGACTGGAACAGGTTGCCCAGAGGAGCTGTGGGAGCCCAGTCCTGAAAGTGTTCCAGATCAGGTTGGATAAGGCTTTGAGTAATCTGGTCTATCTGGAGGTGTCTGTGTCCCAAGCCATGGACTGTTTGATGTCATGTGGAACCATCCACATGGATATCCTCTTCATAGATCAGCTCCTGTGAATAGTTGTTTGGGAACAGGATTTTTCATCATGGAAAATAGAAAAACAGATGCAAGCTTCACTGAGCAGGAGTAATTGTTGGGTTATGCATCTATAAAATTATCTAAATTAGCTCCAGCTGATACAGGGAATTGCAACACAAAAATCTCCTTGGTGTTAAAGAGAAAAATTGTGGTAGTAACAAACAAATAACATATTATAAATAGGGTTCTCTATTTACACAGAATTTATTCTTCAACACTCAACAGGAAGATACTTGCAGGAATTTATGTTTTACTAAAGGGAAGAATAATGCTTAGTAGCCATTATCTTAGAAGATATGAGGCTTCTTTGTTATATTATCCTTACTCCAGAATTCATTTTCACTCTCCATATAGGAGAAAGGATGGAATGAGTATAATTATGTCTTTTCCAATCTCTGCAGTGAATCCATTATCCAAAGGGAATCCCACTGTGGGAATTAAGTCGACATGGTATATAAATAAATAATTACATAATTTATGAAGCTAGTAGCCTTAAAACTCATAGTATTATTATTTTGCAGTGATGGTAAAGTAAACAATTACATGGACAAAAGAGAAGAACCCCTCATAGTTATTTTGTATGTGATGTTTTGTTAGAAACACATCTCTCTAATATGAGCATAAAATTTAATTGTACTGTTCTTAACACGCAATAGTACCTTGCACACAGAAACATCCTGAAGCTGTAGCACCACTTGAACTAGTTTGTATTACAGCACCATGCTTTTAGGTTATCCAGATGTGTTATCCAGACACACAACTGAATTTTTTCATTTTGAAGTCTTCAATTGCAAGAGTAAATTTCAAAAGAACAGTAAGTGCAAAGTATGATATGCACAGTTTGTCATGATAATACCCAGAGAAAAAGCAGCAGAAATGGCAGATTTTTCCCCAGTGAATAAAACCAATAAAACCAATATTTTGTCCTTAAATAATGACATTCCGCTTCTAATATAGATAATATTTATTTTCTTGTATTTTTGCAATTCCAGGCAAAAGTCTATATAAACTATGGTGCAGAACCAGAGCTATACTTCATTGATTCTTGGATTTTATGCTAAGTATTACCACTGAAGCTAATTAATACTTTAACTTTGGAATCTCATTTTTTTGCACATACAGATCCAGTACACACAAGATGCAGGTGCTTGTGAAGCCTTGTAGAGCTAGCACAAGGCCTTTGAAAGTTTGCTAAAAACTAAGGTGTTAAGAACAAATACAGATGACAAAACTGTGAATGAGATCTGTGAGAGACTGAAGTATCCAATGAAATTAAATAAACAAAACTCATAGTTTAAGAAGTGAATTAATTCAACATGAAAATTATCCATCCTGTTGGTAATATAGGGACTATTTTGTTGCTACTCAAAACAATTAACTGACAGTGACATCAGCTTTCTGAATTATCAAGCCGTTTTTCTTGCTGAACTGAAAGTTCTTTGCATCAGACAATTTTTACCTATATAGATTTATAACCCTACTAGAAGTTTGCCCCATTATTTGGAAAATGTTCTAGCAAAAAAGCCTTTTCTTTAGCACATATGGTCTCTGAAATCTGTATTTTCCCACCAAAAAGACATCTTTTCACCTGTTGCATGCCAGCAATTGTGGCTTACACTGATTTGTTGGAGGTTTGTGTGACTTCAGGTATTCATACACAGTGACAACCTTACCTGTCATGTACTGCATTTTCTTCTACAACAAAGGCAGAACGGGGTCCCGCATCACAGTCTTTCATCATGGTCCCAAAGGAAAAGTTTCTGGCCTGAAGCAGTCTTCTTCAGAACAGTATTTAGGGAGAAAGATGTGACTGATCCAGAAATAGGACTGATATTTTGAGGTTTGGAATGGCATGAGAAAAAATAAAGCCGAACTGTGCAACACAATACTTACAGGAGTAAGGGACACTCATATTTACAGTGACCTGTATTATTTCTATGATCACAAGAAATCTGCTTCCTAAGGGAAGTGAATAAATATACCTTATCTGTATTTGAATTTCAAGATCAAGATGTGAGTCCTGCAGAAGCTGACTTATTTAGACTCCTTAGTCATTACAGAAAGTCCATTGACCCTCTAATGTGTAGAGGCAAGGCCAAGAAAAGGGAATTGTATTTTCTTATTAAGAGTTACATCAGCAATGTTTCTTACATTACAAGAAAGCAAATTTTACAGATTATATGCCTGATTTCCTATAGGAGTAAAGCTGACACAATCTCATCTGTCTCATCTGTGCGTGATTTCCTGTCCCTTTGTATCTTTTCAATGTTGGCCGATTTTAGTGAAAAAAATCACAGAATTACTAATTCCCACTAGTTTCATGCGCTAGTGGGAAAAGATTTCAATCAGTAAATGGACTGAGGGAAAGCCTGCTCAGTGAACTCAGTCACATTATTAAACACTGGAGAGCGAGAAGCCATGGAGATGAAGGTAACTGTTTAGGTTTCTGGTACAGATGCAAACTAAAGCTTTAAGAAAGAGGCAGCTGCTGTTCAATAATTACCTGTCCTGTTGGAGCACAAAATTACTGACACTTTCAACCCTAGACTGGTAAATAATTAATATGATGTTCTTACATGTATCATGTGGGCTACACCCTTGTAACAAACATGTACTGAAATTTCGCACTTACCCATGTGGAGTCTGGTCTTTTTTATTATTCATTATAATGGTCTGTTAATGAATCCAAGCCATGCTTTTGACAAGAATTAGAACAGGGAACAAAAATTATCTGAAAATAAAATAATCTGAAATTATTATATTCAAGAGAAGGGAGAACAGTATAAAAAAGTTCTGCTTAGAAGAGAGCTTCAGGTGAAAAGGTTCATCACAACATACACAAAAAAGTAAGCAGAGCACTTGCCTGCTGCTCTGCACTGAGGCTACAGGGAATTGAGAGAACAAAAGTTGCTGATGGTCTGGAGAAAATCTTACACTAGTCGAAATTGTTAGCACAATTTCCTCTGTCACTGTTAATAAGACGTACAAGATGCATTATGAAAATGTTTTGGATTTCAGCAAATGCAATGTCTCTTTTCCGTATTCAGTTGAATGAAAACACTAGTTCATTTTTAGCTTAAAAATCAACTAAAAGCCCTGATAGTCAGCAGAAAATATCAAAGAACACAAATTTTGACAGATTAATAACGGTAAAAATGAGTCTGTTTCTCATAATTCAATGTTAAGAATATTTTGGCACTCCACAAATACTCATTTACTTTGTATATGCAAGTATGTAGCTACAAATGTAGCCATGGAAAAATGTCTCAGTATGCAACCTCATTTTCTGGTTACAAAGAAATTATTTCTAGACTAAAAAAAAGCACCAAAATATATTAGTATAGGCTAAAATTATATATTCATATATGCATATGCATATATTCATAATTTTATATATAGTGCTTTTTAAGCACTACACATGGACAAACATGGATGTATCTGTGATGTATGTACACTGGAACACAGAAATGCAAGCATTCATAAATCAGATGTTATTATTCTAATATGGATTTTGTTTTTGTGAAGATCAAACACACTTATGGTCCAAATACAAGCCAGATGGTAAACCAGCAGAGGAAATATGAAAAAGCTCTAAGTTCTTCTGAAGCCCCAGTTAATATTTGTCACATTTTTGACAACTGTCTGCAGGACTCAGAGTTACCACGGACCTTTGACTCCCAATATGCTGCTGCCTTGGTTTTATTTCTGGGGGTGCTGCTGGTGGTTGACAATGTTACCTGCAAGAGATGTAGCATCTGTGGTGCACAGGGAAAGGTGATAAGACCATCAAAACTCTGGAATCAATTGGTACTGGGTGTAGGGGCAGATGAATTTGGAAAACTTGTTTTCAAGGAGTTTAAGGCATGTTCACTCAGAGGAATTCTCCCACAGGAGAGGGAGCCATCTTTCCCAGGTAGCTGTTTGTCTTTTTCTTCTTCCACATTCAACAGAAAGAAGATAAGATTGTAGCCTTTTCAGAAGGCCCCTGCAGCAGACAGGAGGGGGCAGAAGAAACAATAAAAGCCTGGAGACGGACAGAGGCGTCTTTTCCCAAGGTCTAGTGTTCCTAACACTGTTGGGTTGATTTTCCTTGTGTTTTACCTTCAGAAACAAATTTTCCTAAATCCTTCCACTCCTGATGTTTTTAGGAGATACGTACCTGCATTATCTTTCCTTCGCACTGGGTTAGCTGTCATCTGCATCCTTGCAGGATGTGCACAGATATGCCTTTTCCCCCTGGCTAATTTAATTCTCAAATCTGCATTTATCAGATTTATCAGACTTTTTTAAACTCTGACTTGAAGCTTTCCTTAACTATATCCAGACAATGGCACAAACATATCCTACCTCAAGAACTCTGCTGCTAACAGGCTGCTTTTTGGCTTGAAAGAAAACAGAACAAAACACAAATCAGACGGGGGTTTGACAGTATTTTACATAGGAACCTCAGACTTCTAAATCACGTTACATGCCTCTGGGCAGGAGGGACTGTGCAGGAGAAGGTACCAATGCACAGACCTACTGTGTACTAGTGTAGTGTGAGTGTCCCCGCCTCTCACGCAGGAGACCGTGGGTTTGATTCCTGCCAGGGAGGCAGTGGTGCCATTTAAGAGTTGGACTCGATGATCCTTGTGGGTCTCTTCCAACTCAGAATATTCTGTGATATTCTGCCATGTTGGCCCAACCTCTTCCCACTAAGGCATCCTTAAATGACTTGTGGGAATATCCCACCTGCCTGCCACATCAGTCACCCTTTCTTTCCTTCTGAAACAACTGTGCTACATCAAGGCTGATTGTATTTCCTTCGCAAGCGTAAGGACCAAACTGCACGGGGAAAAGCCAAAAATTTAATGCAAAGGGCTGACAATTTCTTCTTTGACTAATCAAATATTCATAGAGGTGGTGTTGCTCCTCCACTACTACCTCTGCTCTCATCCATCTCACTCAGGCCTACAAAGAGCCATATATGTCTTGAGATAAAGAAGAAATAAATAAAAGAACAAGTAACACTATCCAAAGAAGCAAAAACTCCCAAGAATGGTTATGCATTATTTATTTCTTACTATCAAAGTAATAAGTGCTCCTTGTCTTTCATGATATTGCTTCAAACCCAACTGCTACATGTCTTTTAAGCAGAAATTAATACATCCATTACAATAACAGGTCCTAGTACTTTCACATTATGTTTTAAAAATCCTTTGTAAGAATTATATTAATTATGTGGTACCCATTAAACTCATTGCATCAAACAGGTAAGATTATTGGTTTCATTCATCTGGAATATGGCACATAAAATAAAGATAACATGAAGAGGAGAACCCACAAAGGAGGGCATTCAAGGAGAGCCATGAAGATGATCGGACAGCTGGAGCACCTCTTCTGTGAATACAGGCTGAGAGAGTTGGAGCTGTTCAGCCTGGAAAAGAGAAGGCTCTGGGGAGATGTTATAGTAGCCTTCCAGTACCTAAAGGGGACCTATAAGACAGATGAAGAGAGACTTTTTACAAGGGCGTGTACTGACAGGACCAAGGGTAATGGCTTTAAACTGAAAAAGGGCAGGCTTAGATTATTAGGTATTAGGAAGAAAGTCTTTACTCTGTGGGTAGTAAGGCACTAGCACAGGTTGCCCAGACAAGTTACAGGTGTCCTATCTTGGGAAGTGTTCCAGGCCAGGTTGGATGTGGCTTTGAGCAACCTGGTCTAGTGGAACGTGTTCCCTTCTTACAGCAAGAGAATTGGACCTATGGGATCTCTATGGTCCCTTCCAATCCAAACCATTCTGTGACTCTTACAATTCTAAGATTATCACAGCATATCTTTCCTTTTTATTGTATATTCTGAGTAAAGTCTCTCTAAAAAATAAAAAGAGACTGGATGTGGCATGTAGTGCCATGGTTTAGTTGATGAGATGGTGTTAGGTAATAAGTTGGACTTGATGATCCCAAAGGTCTTTCCCAAACTACTTAATACTGTGATTCTGGAAAGCCAATCTAAGTCATAGTCTTTATATGTCATCTGTTTCTGTCAAACATAGGATTAATTTGTGTGACACATAGGATCAGACATTTCTGTTCTTTAAAAAGTGCAGATCCATAAGTCATCTGGGGTTCACCTCTTGATCCTTAGTTTCTACACCATCCTCCCAATCCCTTCACCTCTGTCTCCTGCATGCCATCACAGTGTTCACTTGGAAAGGTCGCAAAGCCCAACCGGTGCTGCTGCTTCTTTGTGTAGCAGATACTCAGGTCTTACAAAGAGTGCTTTGATCTATGAAGATATTAAATTATGTGTTCCTATACTTAGGTATGCAAAACACTGGATGCAATTTGGTTTGATGAATACATTAATGCTAATTAGATTTCATATTATAAGAGTTGAAATTTTGTCATCAATCCACCTTTAACTATTGCTGTTCCCATTGTCATTGCTGAAGGCTCATCTATTATTAGCATTTTTTGATTATCAAAAGTGAGAATACGTCCAGTCCAAAAGCCCTAGAGAGGGCCAGAAATCCAGTATGCTTTTGCACGGAATATTTTCAACAAAATATGGAACTTGTATCATTCAAGAAGAATCAAGTATCTTTCCTTTAATTTGCATTGAATGGGTGGGGATTTATTCTTTTAACTCCCTTTAAATTCATGGTTGAGTGACTGCATGTATAACTAGCAATTTTATCATCAGTTACCATTCTGCTTAACTTTTACACAAAATAACATTGAATGACCCTAAAATCATGGTTTATATTGTCTCCAAACTTTGAAATATTGACAAAAGCTTAGAGACAATATAATCTCTATTACTTTTCTCCATTTTATGTCACTTTCTGCCTACAGGGTGTCACCTGAGAACAAAAATGTTACTAATTACTATTATCAGTATAGTGGCAACATTTGGAGGACATGCAATCTCATTGCTGACAGACTTGCCATATCAGCAGTGCCTGTGACAGCAGTGGCTGCAACGTGTTTGACCATGCTCAGCCCCAGCTGTAGCTCTGCTCCACACTGAAACCCCTGTAGAAAGATGCTCAGGAGGGCTAGGATTGCCACTGTCTCATTAGCATCACTATTCAATATTTTTATTGTGACATCTGCTGTTACTGCTTGTATTACATGCAATAGCGCGAATGACCACAGCTTTGGTTCTGGGAGGTGCTGAAAGCAACCAGCACTTTACAGGATTAGCAATGATAGCGTAGAAAAACTACAAATCAGGTTACGTGTTTTACTCCCAATCTCCTGCAGTAAGCACAGGACACTTTACCTGTGATACTGTGTACAGTAATCCCTTGCTACTTCACAGTTCACCATTTGCGGCTTCAATACATTGCGGGGGCTTTTTTCCCAGCTTTAATGTATTTACATTTTTTACCATATTTACCGTCCTTACTGTATTTACTGCTACTTCATGGATTTCACTTATCCAAGCATATTCCTGGAACTGATCCTCCACAATATTCGAGGGATTACTGTATTTCCATGCAAACCTTATGCGACCCATGGAAGAACTTACTCTTCTTGTATAAACACTTTTAACTTGAGCAACTGATGAATATCAGCATTTTTCTGTGAAATTTAAGGAAAAATGTTGAAAGTAGAGGCATAAATATCTATGAAAGTTTTAATTTGTAAAGTTTATTGACTAAGGTTTTTATTTCTTGTAATTAATACTATGACAGAGGAATTGAATTGATTTCTGCTGAGTTATTGTGGATGTATATTACTGTTGTTGAATGGATTAAAAAAACCCACGTTATATATAAAACATAAATTTATAAACTCTATATAGGTTTTCCTGAAGTTTACAAGCATCTAGCTGATTCTCAGCATTGTTCAGAGGAAAAATAGCATTCCATTTTTTCAGTTACATTCAGAAGCACATAAATCAATCTCAGGGTTTTCAGATACTGGAGAGGAAAATATCTGAGCAAGCTTACTAGTCTGGCTAAAAGAAGAAAAAATGTATCTCAGAGAGGAACAATGTTCAATATTATAGTGAAACTATTTGACTAATAGGACCACAAAAGTCTGCTTTGATAGTTCTTTCAATTTCAGATATAACCTTGCTGTCCTAACATGCACAGAGCATCGCAGCAGTAACTCAGTCAGTCTTGCTCATCCTTGCACCAAGTTTTGAGACTGTGGCTATAATTTTAGTTACCACAGTGACGAGTTTATAGAGTCTGTGGTCTGTACTGCTGGTATAAGGACATTTCCCTTATCTGACTTGCATATAGTAATTTGATTTTTCTACTTAGGTGTTCATGCTGTACCTTTGTTTTCAGAAAAGCTAATGAAATTAAGTGCCCTCTTAGGAAATGCTTCAGTGTCTTCCAGAACAAGATTAAATGAATGTAAGAATATTTTTTAACATATCAAATATCACAGCTGGGAGGGATAAATGAAAAGAGGAGAGATATTCACACATGACTGTTGACTTCCTATAGAGGCAAACACAGGTGAGCTCCAGGTTGGTTACTGTCTTGGATAAAGATGGCAGTTTTAAATACCATAATTATTTCACAGGTTCAGAATAGTGATATACTACAGAAACTCAAATAACCTGGTAAAATTTAAGGGCCAAATTCTGGCCTTATAATCCTACTATGGGTTATTGCAGGGGCAGGGGGTGGGGTGGGGAGAATCTGAGAAAGGAAGCACTTTTTTTGCCTCTTCAGCCCTTGGAGAACTCTGGCAATGTGTAGGTTTTCTCTGCTGCAGTCACTATATGCCCACTTATATCTTTACAGCCCAGGAAAGGGTAAGAAGCAGAGAAAAATAAGACTTTGCAGTGATAGAATTATTTTGAAGTACGTGTATCACTAGCACAGCTAATTTTTTGTACATGGACTATATATTGCTTGTTCTCATTTTGGACCTCTGTTCCTTCATCAAGCATAAAAAGGGTTATTTCAGAGATACATCAACATACAGAATTAATGGGAACATTCGTAAACTAAGGAAAAATAATTATTCTTTATCTGACAATAATTCAGTACACTTCAAAGAATAGAAAGCCAGGAGGCATAATGTCACAACTTGCATGACAGAAAACAGAAACACTAGTTTGTTAAGAATTAATTGGAGGGATAAGTGTGATGTCTCTAATTTAATTCAAGTGATAACTTTGAATATTTTTGTCTCTGGTACTTGTAAAAAGAAGGTACAAGGCTCACAAGGTACAAGTCTCCATGAGATTTTTGCTAAAGCCTACAAAAAGTACATTGGTACTGTTCAGAGCTATAATACTATACATGTAGTACTGTTACCTCTGTTAATGGATTTGACATGAAAAGAGCTGTGTTAATCCATCCAACTTGACATGGGTTGATTGAATTGAATAAAACAGTCTTCTTTCCAAAAGACTGGTAAGTAAGTGATAAAACTGAAGATCGGTCATTGCTTAGTTGGGCTTAATGGAAAAAATTATCCTGGGAGAAAGGCTGAAATACACACTTTACAGTGAAAATCTGTGAATTTTTGTAACTAATTCTGATACTTTTCTATTTACTAGGTGAAAAAAAAAATCAAACTCCTCTAGTCACCTTATTTTCTGGTGTTGAAAAGTAATAACTCTTTTATTATTGTAATGTATTCTATACATATTAAAACAAATTACTTCAGTTTAAGGACAACAGAAATACTAAATTAAATCCTTCCTTCATCCGTGATGTTATTTGCTGAGGACTTTGCACCCATTACACTACAGAAAGTCCAAAACTTAAAAGGTTAATAGCACTCTTTGATGTTTTCCTGCTTCCAAATGTCAAGTCTTTCACAGTTCATGTGGCCATAACCAGGGACATGAATTTACCTTTTACTGATAATCAGGACTGCAAACCAAGAAACACAGCAGCTTATCAAAAGGTCTGCACATATACATGCAGAAATTATGAGAAAGCAACAAACCATCAAGTCATAAAAATCTGGTGGAATTTTTCATGTCACCCCATGAAAAATCAGATTTTAAACATGAATTAAGCATGATGAATTTGTTGTAGTGACACAGGATTTAAAACTGGCACCAGATGATATTCTTTAATTAGTTATGAAGGACATCTTGGAATAGAGATTATAAATCAAATAATTTTGCATAGCTCTTCTGCTAAGAAAAAGAAATAGCTGCCAAACAGAATACTTTCATGCATTTCAATATTGGGGAAGATGGCTCAAAAAAGCTATTTTTCAGAGGGAGCAACAGGAATAAATCAGTCAGTTTCTGACTGACTTTTCTTTATAGGGTTTTCTTTTGCCACCCATGTGAATCACTGGTGCCCAGGGAACTGCACATGCATAAAATTATATGAGAATTGAATCATCCCCACCATGGAGTTATTAGCCCACCATCCCGAAACTGCTAAACCATCTTTCTCAGTTCTTTCCTTCAGTCCTCTCAACAGTGATGTGTTTAGCTTTGCTTCCCTTTATTGGGTAGTAACAAATCACTAGGAAATAAAACCTTTTCATAGCATCTTTCCTTGAAAGAGTTCTCAAATAGTCTAACACACAAGAAAGTACATTGGGAAACATGATGAAGAGGGCTCATCAGAGACAAGACAGGTCCTGTCCTCCACATGGTGCCTTGCCTGTCCCTCCCACCACAGAGCTGGCCCTCCCTAGACCTTGGGTCATTTTTGAAAATAAAAGTAACATTTTCCAAGCTAGCAAAAACTGAAAGGGAAAAATTTAATATTAGAATCAATCAGACTGACAAAATTATGACTTAGGGTTGCATTACCCTCTCTGTGTTGGCTATACTTGGGTAATAGTCTTGCTTGTAGTTGGCTGGAGAGCATAACCCAGAAATCTAATATGACCTAGTTGATCTGCCTTTCACAGTCAAATTTATACCACCAAATGTCTGGATCAAGCATCTTCTCTTCCTGCTCTGACTTACAGCTTAACACAACTTTGAGCTTCCAAGCCTCAAAGGTGCAACATGGGAAGAGTTAGGTTTCCTCTGATCTCAAATATGGGTTAAAAAGCAATAGCAAAAAAGAATTACATTTCAGTAGATACATATAAAATTGGATGAGAAAGCAAAACTTTGCCTGTCCTAAGTTTTCTGTTTAAAACTTGAGGGGAGACTATAAAAGAAAACCTAAGTAGGCAGGAATAAGGGAATTGTAGCATATATGTGGTCTGAATCCCACCTGTTTAACAGCATATATTACATGCTTGCTTCAGAGTAAGAGTGTAGAAAACAGTAGAGCTCCACTTTCAACATGGAGATAAGCAGTCTTATGCTTTAGCATCCTTGACTGCAGTCAGGAGATTCCAAAGGCAAAGGGTCTGATGTCAATATCAATGAAGGACTCCCCTCATGTATTACCCAGTGCATATTTAGTACTCCTCAGAATCAGATCCATTTTATTTAAACACTGTTTCAATTGAAAAGCCTGTGAAAATTGCACTTGCCATTCACATAGGTCAGTTTTGGGAAGAAAAAGAATTCAAGTCCCATTTGTGTACCTTTGGTGTCTCTGGCCAAAGACAACCTGTGATTATTTGTCTTTGATCTAAACCATTAGGGAATCCACTTCTTTTTAGCTAATGCTTCAAGTGTGAATAGATCACAGAAAGAGGCAAGAACAGCTGCTATTTCTTCACTCTTGCTTGGTGACAGAACTTGCATTTCATTATAGTGTTGAGATAAAAAGCTGATCTCAGAATATATGTTCCTAGGCTGGCATGTGAAGATGCACTCAGGAGCTGATACGTTATCAGAACTATTCTGTCTCATCACTGATGTCACAACCCTTTATGTTACCACGCTCTGAAAAATGAGTTGAGGTTATCTCACAGCTCATAGATTTCCTCTGATTTTCATGACACAGGAACACTGCAGGAAAAAAAAGGTATTTTACCTCAGGGACAGTAAGAAGCAGCAGTCACTGACCTTTGAGATGCTAAAATTATCAAAAGAACTCCAAATTCTCAGAATTATAATGAGCTTCCTTTCCTTACACTGCTTTAGGCTTTTCTCAGCTCAGAATTCATTACTGTATTAAGAAAAAAAAAACCAACAACAAAAAACATGCCTTCTAAGGAGAGAGAGAACTCCTTTGGCAATATTACATCTGACATACATAGATGGGTTGGAGTAGCTACGCTTCATCCCCTGAGTAAAGGCAGCCCCACATGGGATACATCTTGTGCTTTGGGTTTGTTTTCTGTTCCCACTCTTGGCTCCACAGCTGGCTCTGTAGACTTCAGACAGGAGGCCCCTGACCAGATTTGTCTCTACTATGGTTGCTTCTGCTATTTTGTGGAGGTGAGATTGATCTTTTGGTGGGATCATTTGTCTTTGTGATGGAGGTCCTGATTTTAAATTATACTTAGGCCACTTTGGAGTACTCTGGCAGTGTAATAAGGCTTTAAAATCATCTCAGATCACATTTGTACTCACTTTAAAGCACTTATTCTCTGACAGAATGGCATTAGATGGTTGTAGAGTACATGAGTATCAGATTTGTAATGTTTTTATTAACTAACAGCTATGTAACTATGTTTTGAAAATGGCATGATCATTAAGACATCACAATTAAGTATATCAGGGTAGCTCTGTCTTAGGTATATCCAGTACTCATAAGTGGATCATCTGATACAGGTGCAACAGCAGCCAAGAGTGTGCCTGTGAAGAGACTCAATACAAAACTATGCCTCCAATTGTACTTTGAAAGTGTATTGTAAGGAGAAAAATTCTGATCTGGGAATTTATCAGTAACTATTATAGAGAATAGTGTTGGCTCACTAATTATATGAATATAACAATGAAAATGAGGAAATGCACTATATAACTGGGACCAGACTCTACAATCTGGAAGTTCATAGAAAAATGCACATACATATAATCTGAGCAAAACCAGTTTGTTATATCAGAAAAGGGCACATTAGTGAGAAATGAATTGCACTGACCAATGCAGTGATATGCTTTTGGGAGAGACTGTGCATTGCAGGGAAGTCAAAGGTACATAACACTTGAATTTGGAAATCCTGGTTTGGCACTTAAAGCTTTACTAGCTCCAGAGTGAGACCTATGTGGACAGAAAACCCTTTCCAGATGGCAGTCACGGCCTCAACATAAGTAATAAAATAATATATATATAAAGAGGGGGAGGGAGTGAGTTGGCTGATTTAATTAAAATATCAAATTGTATGCACATACCTCGAGATGTCTTATGGGAGCTTAGCACCCAAGTTCCCAATACAGCTAGTGGAGAACTAGTACTCAGCTCATCTCAGTGCCATTTGAGAAGCCATTTGGCACTCTGACTGCATTCTAGTTATCAAGTAAGAAATCTGACTATGTCCTATAGGCCCTTTTCATATCTACCAGCTCTCAGGTGTCATACGACATCTAAGATGTCCTGGATGGTATCTGTGAGCAACTGAATCAAGCCCAAGGTGCCAGAGTTTATGGGTTTAATCTGTTGTTACCAATACTTAAGTAAACTAGAAAGCACTTCATTGAAACAGGGAAATTAGACCACGTGAACTTAAGGCAAGAAATAGTGGCCATCCTCATAGAGAGAAAAATCCTGTTAGGCATCAGAAAAAACACACATGACACCTTATAACTGCCCTGCTTGGCAAAGCCTTAAGTGGAGCCCGAGTCTATGTGAAGACCAGAGGTCATTAGACACAAGACACAAATCTCCAAGAAAACAAATTTTCGTAGTTGCAGTGCTTGCAGAACTATTTATTCATCACAAGTTATGTATGAATTTCATTGCCTTGAAAATTGAGTACAACTCTCTCATCTGGCTCTGTACAGGATTTGTTGTTGGCTATTCATGAACCCTGATTCCCAGAAGAAGCAGCAGTCTGTGGGCATGAGAATATATCACCATCTGACCTTGGACATTAACTGTGTACTCAATGTACGTCATTGTAGATATGTCCCAAACAAAGAACCAACTTATAAACATTAAAAATATTCTATGAAAAATATTAACTATTAACAGACAGAGCTGATCCATGCCAAGGTTTTATATCATGGATAAGCAGTCTATGCAACACTTGTCCTTTTATTAGGATGGGAATATGTTAATATGGTACAACTGACACTTAGGGAAATGAATAGCCCATTATTCCATAGGGTTCTCACTAAATATTATAACCTTTCCTGAAGTTGCTGGATGGCCAAGTTTCTAAGTGGATTAGTAGAAAGCATGGAGAAAATGAATGAACTTTGCAGTGACTGCTGTTTATAATGACTGCAGGTAATTAAAAAGACCAGAGGTATCTGGAGAATTCTAGGTCTAATAGTGGTTTAGCAGTATTTTAAAAACATCTAACTATGGAGTTAATTGAGCTTTAGAATTCATTTAGCCAGTCCTTGCATTAGTAAGTAGCTTTTATGTGATGAAGGAATTAGAATTAAATACTGGCTCAATAAGCCTTCAAAGACTTTATCTATTGTCAGTGTTGGCCATTATTAAATAGTAACTTTTATGTGAATTACAGTGTTGAAACCTTTTCAAGATCAGAAAATGTTACCCTGAAAACTCATTAACTTTCAGCCACCATGTTCTCAAAAAAGTACAAGACAAAAGAGGTTCTGAAGGCAGTGCTACAAGATGAGTACAAATCCAGGCACTGAGAGAACATAGTTAGGTTCAGGAAGGCATCACTACTCACTGTCTTCCCATGAGAGCTCAGTAAAGAACAAGGGAAGAGGCAGCATTCTGGGGGAAGGATTATCTTTCCAAATAGCAGAAGGTTTTATTTTTACCCTGGCTCTTCGTAGAACTGCATTCTTTGTATGTAAGTGTTTCAAGTACAGATCTCAGTCAGACAGATGAGGATCCAAGGGTTTTGGGTGGGATTTAGTTCATTTAACTGCTATATTCCTATATCTTAGGACTGTAGTGAAGCAGCCCTTTCTGAGGAAGTCCCTAAGTTCCCTAGATAGCCAAAAGGAGAAAGATAAATGGCTTTAAAGTCACCAGAAATGGTCATGTACACCCAACTTATGTACTCAAACTTGGATGAGTAAGAACTCCTCCGGAGGTTTTCATAATCAACTAATACTTCCCATTGACAACAAAGTAAATTTAAGCATTTCAGAAAGACTCATCATCAGGATTTTAAAATATGTCTCTGCCAGATGCATGATTTGGCTGATCAGCATCCAACCATGCATTTCAATAAATAAAATACTGTGCCTTGGTGAGGACAAAAAGGTGCCACTTACAGATTCTAACCACAATGATAATGATAAACAGAGAAATTTGGATAAAACATTTCTTTGGTGACTGATTTCACGACAATGTAAACATTCCTCATTGCAGTACACCACAGAGGGCTGGAATTCTATCAACTTCTTCAAAGTTCCCCAAGCAAGATTTGGTACATCTGGATGGAATACTAAAGCAGGAAAGACATAGTGAAGCCAAGCAGACAGCATGGATATAGCAGCTTTGTTGGCAGACATTCCATCAGAGAGGGAGAAACAAGAAAGTGTTTGCTTACTCCACTATCTAATGACTCTGAGCAGGTAAAGGAAATCACATCAAGAGCCATCAAAGCATTAATAAGAACAATAATAATAACATGGAATTTCACATATTTTCTGTATTCTAAGACAGAAAAGCTATTAAATCCACTGTAGCCATGCTGTCTTGTAGACAGTAGTAACATTAGGAATGACACTGAGCTCCGGAGGACTAATCTCACTAAGCATCAGTCATGTCATGTCTCCTTGATATGCCCTTTCCAGACAATAACCTCAGAGTCAACCACATCCATTCAGTGTACTCTTCAGATTTTCAACCTATCACTTTGACTCCAAGGTGAAGTCAGTATTTATCCAACTGTAATTCCACTTAAAAAAAATTAAAGGTGGCTTGTCATTTTTTTTTACCATTTCTCTGTTTAATGCTCTATTAGTATATTTTATCATTGCAAAACATTTTGAAATGCATTTTGCATGAAAGACGTCCTGAGGAAGGGCCAGCTCACACTGTGCTGTTTGCACAGAAAGCCAGAAGGAAGAAGAGCAATAAGAGAGCAACTTAATTACTTTGGAGCTGAAGCACTTCCCACTGTCATGGCCTCTGCATGAGGTCTTGATGCAGCCACCAGAGTTGACTGAGTGGTCTGATCTTGCTGACACAACTCCTCTGGTGCAGCTTTTCCTCATGCCACTGAGCAGCTCACAGCAAATGAACAAGCCACACAGAGCAGCAGGACATCAGTAATGTAACCCAAACTAAAACCCTTAATGAAATACCAGTGATCTCCAAGGAGCACAAGAGCCTTTCTGCCCTGTTCTCCTTTGCTTAACAAATCAAACCAAACCCTCTTCTAGCTGTTCACCTCCCCTTGAGAACTGTTTTATTCAGGAAAAAAGGGAAAAATCAGAACACGGCTGCAAAAATTAATTCCCAATCTTTGCCTAAGTACTGGTATTTTTTGTAGCTGTACAAGCTAGGATGACACATACAACCTAACCTACATTTATGTAGGTTGAGATTGTGACATATACTGGACAGATCTGGAACTGACTTCTGAGTTTCTTCTAGAGTCAAGGATTACCAGTGATTATGGCTGATGCTGTGGCATAAGCACATTCATTAGTAGAAAGCACTTCGGAATTTCCTCATTCCTCGGTGGATTATACCCTGAACTAAAATCCACTAAAGTGATAAAAGTCCAAGGGATCACAATTTTCCTTTCTTTAGAAAGCACTGATTTTTGTAGCCAGTGCTGGCAACAGCATGCCTGGCTTAGCAGTCACTTCAGCTCTGTTTCATTTGTATTTCTTTGTCTTCCTCCTGCCTGACCTTTGAGAAATTCTTGATGTGCATCTCAGTTTGCAAATCTACCGCTAGAACAATTGAGCCATAACAGAAGCATTTCTATTGGCTTCTTTCTTTTTTCAAGATTCAAACATTTTGCTTTATCACTTTTGCTTCATCACTTCTGCTTCTCCCATCTCCTTAGAGTTTTGTACCTGGGTCCCTATCTATATGCAAAATCAGCGTCGAGAACTTTAATGAACCATCTGTCTCTGTTTATATCCAGTGACATCCCAGACAGGGCTTGTACCAAAGAGCCCTCTAGTCTGAGTACACAAATAAGAAAGGATATAGCAAATTCTCAGTATTTTTTAAAATGGTTTCATGGGATTCTTCTTAGTTAATCTAATCACTGCTAGTTGTGTAGTCGGTATCTACAATTTTCCATTCCCCACGGTTTCAACAGGCTTTATGTGTTATTTCCACAAAAGCTCATGTAATCAGCAAGTTTATTGTCAAATGTGCCCTTTTCCACAGTGACTGCAAGTTGAAGTCAGGCAGTGGTCTGCTTCCAGGTTAGGGATACCGTAGCACTAAGTGATGTTCTATTCTTTTTGTGTTGATATATGATGCACATGACTTTCTACCTGGAAAAGCCATATTTAAACAAAAACCCACCCCAAATCCACAAAAACACTGATTTCATTTTTTCCCAGGTGAAATACAGAAAGGGCATTTTTGCCACCTGAAAGCCAAGCTCATCTCTTTTGTATACCACTGCATTAACTGGGTTTTATCAAGAAGAAATAAGGTTCATTCTTGGGAATGAGTTTCCCTTTAAGCTTTGTCTTTTATCTACTTATACGTATGTCTTGTTCTTCCAAAACTGACTGTTTCATGACATTCCAAGTTACTCTTTTACTGAAACTGTGTAGACTGTATCAAACACAATTCACAGAAGTGCCTCCATAGCGCATTACGAACTGCGCAGTTCCCTAAGAGCAATTTAAAATGAAGAACAACCTTTCCCAGCATCCTTTCAGAACTGCATATGGACATTAGCCAGACACGATACTGAGCTGCAGAGGGTGCATTAAACTCCTCATCTGCACTTCACAGTGCTGATCACTGATTCCTAACCCAAAGTAAAGTTGTTCGGCAAAAAAAAATCATAATGGATGAGACAAGTGTACCAGAAGCCAGCTGAGCCTTTCCTTCCAGTGTCCACAGAAGGAAATGTGCCTGATCCAGCCAGCATTTTCTCAGGATTTGATTCCAGAGCATGTGATATCTGTAGGTAAGTCACTCTACAAATAAACTAGGGAAACCAGATTTTGTTTGTCATTTACACTATCTTGTAGTCATCTCAGTTGGTCTTGACACAACTATTCATAATACATGATGTCAGAGTACCCCTGAGGGCCTCAGCAGCCATCCGGAAAACTTGGAAGAGTTTTTGAAAGACACCCGCAAGTTTCCACTTCCCAGGGAGCTGCTTTTCCAACCCACTCCCTCGCTGTCCCCAGCTCCTAGTTGTGGTGCCACCATCTGACTCTTTATAGATGATTTGCCCCAAAGGAGCCCGTGTTTCCCGCGGGCTGGGACACAGAATTCACATGGCCTCTTTGGAAAAGGATCAGCCCCGAAGCATCATTTCATAGTATCACAGTGTTGATAAGATTNCGGGACGGCAGCGGGAGCCGGGGCTGGAGCCGGAGTCCGAGTGCAAGCCCGAGCCAGGCAGGAGGAGCCGCAGTCGGAGCCGGGCGTGGTGAGCGGCGAGCGGAGCTGCCCCGGCCCCAGCGGGGTGGCGGCGGCAGAAAGGTGCCACGCTGCCGGCTGCGCCTGAGCCGGAGCATCTCGGCGGGATCAGCCTTCTCCCTTTACAAGGAAGGTCGGCACTCCGGGTTTGGGGCTTTTTTTTTTGTCCCCCTGCCTGATATCCAGTGCGCGTTGTTCGTGCCCTTGGCTGGTCAGGGCGGCCGAGCGCTGTTGCTGTTACCTCCCCGCGGCCGCTCGCTCCCGCTGTCCGGCCACCAGCGGTGCTGAGGCGGGTCCCGGCGGGGCCCCGGCACAATTGGGAAGCGGCTGTGCGCTCAGGAGCCGGGCTCGCCGTGCCTCGCCCGTGCTGCTGCTGCTCCGAGAGAGCTTTCTCAGGGATTTGCCTGTCCTGTGCCGTAACCACGGGCATTTGATTTTCACAAGCGTTTAGCTGAGGTAGGTGTTAGGCCTGGGTTTGATGGTTGACAAACGTGTTTTGGAAAGAACCTATTTTTAGTCAGCTGACTTCGTGGGTTGTCAAAGGGCTTGAATGGAATGAACGCTTCTGCGGTTTGGAGAAGTCGCTTTTTGTTGGAGGCAGAAAGGGGAACGCTCTGGGAGAGTGTGGGGACAGCACTGGGGCTGCGCTGGTTCTGGAAGGAGGGATGCAGAGAGAAGGGAGGCACAGGCTGATTTCAATTGCTGAAATATGCTGCAGACCGGGGGTGTGATAGTGCAGACCACTGGGTCATCACTGTGCAAGCATATTCTTGGCTCTGTGGGCATAAGCACCGGCTGCCACCCGTGTGCCCTTTCACATTGTTTTCGGGAAGATGACGGGAAAAGAATTGCTCCCTCTGCAAATAAATTGTAACATGCCTATCCAACATACTGGGAAAAGAGCTGAGCTTACACAGCACAACGTGGGAAAATAAAACAGGAAGGGTGCATAAAAATGTACCTTTACTAAACACTGTATGTCTAGCAAAAAGCTGCAGGCTGTTACAACATCGTCTTGGAAGAGATAATAAAGTTTGGAACAAAAAACAAGTGAAGCAAACTCTTCCTACCCTTGCAAATGCTAAACAGAGGAGAATTGTGAAAATAGTGGTAAAGGGCTGAGGATTTGCCATGTTCATTAACATTTATATAAGCAAAGACAATTAGGAATGCACACTGACTATTATTAAATTTAATTCTTAGCTAATCATAGGAGAAAGAAAAGAAGGTGACTAGGAGATATGTGTATATATAAAATCTGAACCATATGGGAGGTATACAGTGCTAGTAGTTTTATTCTGATAAGGGATCCAGCTGGAGGGTTGATGTCTGTTTCTTTGTGATTTTGCTTTTTACAGTCATATTGAACCCACTCTCACTTTTCTGTGCCTGAATAGACTGAAATAGCATGTAACTTGAAACCACCAGCTTTCTTTTTCCTGCTATAATGCCTAGAAGGGTTTGTTCACTTTAGAAA
>WEKX01009319.1:58411-95600 GCA_013390025.1 Pitta sordida | reverse complement strand
TACATCCTCTTTTTCTCCCCCAGCTCCTTCAGGAGCTCTTTGCTCATCCAGACTGGCCATCTGCCCCTCCGACTCACTTTTCGGCACATTGGGATCGCCTGCTCCTGTGCCTTCATGAGCTCATTCTTAAAGTATGTCCAACCCCCCTGGACCCCTCTGCCATTAAGGGCTTTTTCCCATGGTACCCTCTCAATCAAGTTCCTAAACAGCCCAAAGTTAGCCCTCCGAAAGTCGAGCATGGAGGTTTGATTTGTACCCCTTCTTGGCACGTAGCCGATCGAGAACTCTATGATCTCATGATCGCTGCATCCCAGATTTCCTCCAACCACAATGTCACTGACTAACCCTTCCTTATTGGTAAACAACAGGTCAAGGACCGCCCCCCCCCCGGTAGGCTCACTCACGTGTTGCATCAAGAAACAGTCATCGACTACCTCTAAGAACCTTTTTGCTGCAGCTCTGGCTGTTGCTGCTCTGCTCCTGAATCCTTTGCCTCTGGCTAAGTATTTTGTGCTCAGGGCATATGAAAGTCCTACTTCTTTGCTTACTGTAGTGCTTTTTTTGCCATCTCTTTGCATCTGAAGGATCCAAAGGATCCAGTAAATGTGCTTCATCTGGCATATCACAGAAAAGATCTCCCAGGCTGTTGTGATGCCTCTCTGCACAGCCTGGGCTGCTGGTCAGGAGCCAGAACAGCCACCTGGGGCACTCTGCTAACACTGCCCTAGGATCTGCAGCCCTTCTTAATCCAGGGTCACAGACAAGGCAGGGGACAACTGTGACCAATGGCACAGAGAATCTGGCATACCTGCATAGGAGCAAGCAGCAACCTTTACAGGGACGTTTGGCTTCACCAAATGCAGATGGTAATAATATTGTGACCTAAAGGTATCTCCTCATTTGGAGAGACTGAGTTGGTGTTTCCTATCCTGCCACATGTCAGTGCTCCAGCTCCTACGCTGTGTAGCATGCTTCAGCACATGTGGAACTAAGTGCTCTTCAAAAACTGTTCACAGGTCCACAGGATATTCCAAGTTGGAAGGGACCCACAAGGATCATCTAGTCCAACTCCCAAGCAAACACCCACCCAGGGATCGAACCCATAACCCCGGAGCCATGGGCACCACGCTCTGTCCATCTGAGCCTCCCACCGTCTAGACCATGTCACTGAGTTCCTCATCCAGTTTTTTCTTAAACACCTCCAGGGATGGCCACTCCACCACCTCCCTGGGCAGACCATTCCAATGAGGAATCACTCTCTGTGAAAAACTCTTCCTAACATCCAGTCTAAACCTCCCCTGGTGTAGTTTAAGGCTATGTCCTCTTGCTCTGATGCTGGTAACCTGAAAGAAGAGATTTACACCCATCCAACTGCAACCTCCCTTCAGGTAGTTGTAAACAGCAATGAGCTCACCTCTGAGTCTCCTCTTCTCCAGGGTGAACAACCCCAGCTCCCACAGTCACTTCTCATAGGGCTTATTGTCCAGTCCTTTCACCATCCTCATTGCCCTTCTCTGGACCCTCTCAAGCAGTTCAACTTCTTTCTTAAACTGGGGAGCCCAGAACTGGACACAGTACTCAAGATGTGGTCTGACCAGTGCCGAGTATAGGGGAAGGATAAGTTCCCTGGTCCTACTGGCCACACTGTTCCTGATGCAGGCCAGGATGCCACTGGCCCTCTTAGCCACCTGGGCACACTGTTGGCTCATATGAAGTTTTCTGTCAACCAGTACTCACAAATCCCTCTCCATT
This sequence comes from Pitta sordida, assembly GCA_013390025.1. Classification (NCBI taxonomy): domain Eukaryota; kingdom Metazoa; phylum Chordata; class Aves; order Passeriformes; family Pittidae; genus Pitta; species Pitta sordida. The sequence goes on along the minus strand of WEKX01009319.1, from coordinate 93,848 downwards.
TCACCACTCTCCAGCCACTCCTCCCCCAACCGAATGCCATGCATGGGGTTATAATGTCCAAAGTGAAGAACCGGGCATTTGGACTTTTAAAATCTCATACTATTAGAATCCACCCATTTCTCTAGCCTATCAAGGTCCCTCTGAAGGGCCCTCCTACCCTCTGACAGTTCAACGTTTGTTCCCAACTTAGTATCATCTGCAAACTTGCTAATGGTGGACTCAATCCCCGTCCATATCATCAATAAAGATATTAAACAGTGCCAGGCCTAGCACTGATCCCTGTGGGAACAATCTTGTCTAACCTAAAATTGGATATCTTTAGAATATTTTTTCCAGAAACAAGCTAACATTTTGTGAAGAAAGTTTACGACAAATAGACCTATAAAGAATTTTTTCAATTATTTAATTCATCCAGGGAAAAAAAAAAGTCAATTATTTATAAAACTTTGATCTGATTTTCTTTTATGACTTGATCCTAATGCATGTTTATATATAGACCTCCTGTTGACCTCCATGGAAATTACACATCTAAAGGGAATGTAGAACTAGAGTCAGCAGACAACATTAGTCATTTTCTAATTGCTCTAATTGGTGTTTAATTTTTCCACTGTTTAACGATCAAGTTATTGACTTTTAATGGGAAAAAGAAATGTATCCTGGAATGTAATCAGATAAGAAAAATAGTTAACATTAAATTAGAGCTCCAGAAACAGAGCAATTGGTAAATGTGAATGTTTTCATTTGAGTTACAAATATCACTAATTGCCACTTTCATTTCCACTTCAGCCAATTTGAATTCAGAAAACTACATCCCTGAAAATGTGCAAAACATCTGCTCTGAGGCATGTGCATCACCATACACAGTTCTTCAGAGCAGTAAAGAGGAAGACTATCATCTGCATCAAGGATAATGATTAGTGACTTGTCCACAGGATAGGTCTAATCATATTATCCCTTAATTCAACCTACAGAGGAGAAAGAATTAACTCAAAAACATCAGCAATGACACAAGAAAGTATGTTCAGGTTTTTTGGATAAAGCATGACAGTGACTTCAGCTGGCTCTCCTTGTGCTAGACACTTCAGGAATGCCCTTTTTGTCTATTTTCTTTGGGTTTTTTCATATTTTATTTGGGGTTTTTTGCTAGCTTCTTTATTTTTTCTTGAAATTACTGCTTGTCCTACGTATGTGGCACTTTATGCTGAACAATCTGAAACCCTCTGGTGCAGTAACTAGGTATGATTTTTCCTCCCACTCTTTTACTGAGCCTAGAAAACCTCTGCAATAGAAGCTGTCATGAAACAGTTGGATAACTTAACAGAGGTAAGTAATACTTTCCTATTCCCTCTCACACATACCTTTACCAAGCCCTTTACTGAATATTACCGAATTTTTTTAGCATGCAACTCAGGCGGTCTGCTGATAATCAGTAACATCTGCTTTAGATAAAAAGGGTAGGGAACAAATATTTCTTGCAGCAGACTGGTCACCCTGGTTTTAGCAAATTTTAAGTGGAGCTGGTGTATTGTAAAAAACACAGCCAACAAGGTATTTTTTAGCTACATACCTCTCATCTGGATATCAATACACAGCACCCCATTTGGGTTTTGGATTACTATCAGCAATGAATTATAGAATCATGGAATCATAGAATGTTAAGGGATTGAAATGGACTTTAAACAACACCTAGTCCTAAACTCCCCTGTCATAGGCAGGAACATCTCACACTAGACCAGGTTGTTCAAGGCCTTTTCCAACCTGGCTTTGAACACCTACAGATTTGGGGCACCCTCAGCCTCCCTGGGCAATGTCCTGTTCTAGTGTCTCATCACCCTCACAGTAAAAAAATTCTTCCTAATATCTAACCCAAATGTCCCCTCTTTCAATTTGTACCCATTACCCCTTGTTCTACCACTACAGTTCCTGATAAATAGTCCTTCTCTGGCTTCTCTGTAGGCCCCATTCAGATACTGAAACCTTGCTATGAGGTCTCCGCACAATTTTGTCTTCTCCAGGCTGAACAGCCCCAACTTTCTCAGCCTGGTTCTCCAAGCATCTCCTGACTCCTGGTAAACTCAGTGAGCCTATCTGATGAGCAAATAATGAGAAAAGTCTCTACAGTTAAATAGGGAAATGCTGTTAGTACCATTTTGGGCAGTATGTTTGCTAGGTAAGATAAAAATCACTTAGTTTCATTTCTTAAAGGTGATGCTGGCACAATTATGTATAAATCGTTTAACAAAAATATCCTTATTACTACCATGTACTCTAACACCACTCACTGGGACTATTTAATTTCTGTACTAATTCATGTGAGAGAGAGAGAGAGATCCCAGGGTGGGTATATGCCTTGAGTATATGTAGAGAGAGAGCCCCTTTCCTATATACGGGCACCAAGAAAGATATATAATTAAACATGGGATTCTCAAACAACTGCTCAGACTAGGAGAAGTGATGATGGAGAATCCTTTCCATCCCTGCCCTAAGTATTAGACAATCTGTTCTGGCATCCAGGGAAACAGCTTCTTTCTCTCACAATTCACAACTCTGTACTTGGATCAGGAGAGAAGCTTTTTCCCTCATACACAAAAAACAGCTCCAATCTTTTTTCAAAGGATGAAAAAGTTACCCTTTGTGCTCTGAGGGCTGGTGTCCCCTGTCACAGCATTCTGAGCAGCTCAGCATTCTGACCTCTATGGTGGAAGCACTGCCTTGCTCTATCAATTGCCCCAGAGATATTCAACACCATGTTGGATAGGCCTAGCTCTGAGTAACATGGTTTAGTGGAAGGCAACAAGGTTTAGTGGAAGGAGCTGGAGCTAGGTGATCTTTAATGTCCCTTCCAACAAAAACCAATCTATGATTCTACGATTAATATCAGCACGTGGAGGCTTGTCTAGTAAAATAAACCCAGATGTGTTACCTCAGCCTTTAGGCCTTATGACTTACCTAAATTTGAACAAATTTTCATGGGAAAACTCAAAAAGACTATCAAAAATTGATGGCTCAGTGCATGAAAAGACAAACAAATCTCAGTGAAAAGGGAACTCGGGAAAAATTAATGCATTATTCCTCTTCTCCTTTTTTTTTTCTCTTGAAAATCTGGGAAAAAACCCCCACAACTCAGCTTAACTTTCAACAAGGAACCCTCAGCCTAAAGAAATATAATCTGGCTCTACAGCAGTAAGTGCAAATACGATTTTTCAATTACAAACATTGTTGCTTATGTTAATAGTAATTCAGTGCTGTATCACATGCATATTTATAAAGTTTTACAGTATAATTCTAATAAATTACAGTATTGTAAAATGATTAACAGTTTATAGTTGGTATTAAAATATGTTTACCATAAATTAACATTTAAGAAAGCAATAGTCTTGGGACTCTGAGAGCATTATACTTTTGAAAGTTTTCTTGTTCACAGCTGTAATACAAGGATTTAAGAAACTATCTGCGTTTTCTATGTAATCTTGATATCCATAAACTGGAAGTAAAATTCTGAGTCATTTATATCTCTGGGATTAAGTTCAATGAAAGAATTGCTGATGGATTCCTAGAAGCCAGGCATTATGAGTTGGGCTCACCTCTGGAAGAATTCTTTCTTTCTCTTTCTTGCTGGTGTTATTTTATAACATACATTCTAAAAACATTTTTTCTAAGTTATTTCAGATACTTTCTATTTTGTTTCCATAAACTTCCCATCCGAAAAGTGACACCTCTTTATCACTGAATCCTGGTTTTCTGGAAGTTCTCAAAGATTTGTGAGTTTACAGGGTTGAATTATGAAGTTATAATTGGAATACTTTGTTATTTTGGGGATTATTTTGCTCCTCTGCAAAATCCAGTATTACAGTTGGGATTTAAAACATTAAAGAAACAATTTCAGTGCAGGTTTTTGGACTTGATAAGGTTATGATTTCACAAAGCTATAGACCAAAACAAGCCTCCCAGTGATGGTTTTCAGTATATATATATAAGAAAACACAGATTTGTCTGACATCGTGCAAATATTTACTGACAATGCCAAATTAATTCATTTTACTTTCCCTCACTCTCACAGTGGGCTTGGATATATGTCACCAAACTCCTCCATCCTCACAGTCACTTCTGTAATTTTTCTCTGAATTTTCCAATTACTTCTAGGAAGATATTCAGCATCTCACTCAATGTCACAGGTCCTGTCACCCCACAGGCATAGAGAACATTTGCTCAATTCCCACTTTGCAAGGAGATGCTTCTGCATAAACAGTCTCAAATCTGCCACATATTGGCAATCTCACATTCAATGATTTTTTTAGCTCCAAAGCATCTGTGTTAATCTGAAATCCATCAGCACCATTGAAAGCCTAGGCAGAGTCATATTGCACCTGGTATAGTGAGAAAACTGACCCCTGGTCCGCTTCATTAACCCCAAACCATCCTTTCCCTTTAAAATCCTTTCATCAGTTCTTTGCCTCCACTTTGTCCCAGTTCAGCTCACCCTTGGGATTCCTTTTAATAGTCTGTTTACTCTTTCATTCAGTTCATTAAATAAGATGTTAAATAAGCCTGCATTTAAAACCAGTCTCAGCAGTAAGGCACCAATCACCAACCTGCTACACTGACCTATATTACCCTTTGTTTACTCTTCAGCAAGTTTTTATCCCAGTCAAAGAATCTATCAAGGCAATTACAAGAGTAGTATTTCATAAGTGACTCTATCTAGTGCATTACTAAAATGTAATTATATTAGGATAATTTGTCAGAGCTATCAACAGAATTAGGCATGTCACATTTGCAGAAGACACGCTGGTGTTACCTCCTCTGCTTTTTTTCTCCCTAATTTGCTTGTTTGAGACAGAGACAGGGCCTAGGAGCAAGAAAGGTGTTTGGGCAGCACATGTGTGGAGCCATGAGATACTACGGAGCAGACACATCTGGGGGAGTTACAGGCTGCTGCACTGAGTAGGAAATGCCGACAGTACTGTCCACAGTGGCTCTGGCTTGCCTTTAACATATGTCTAGGGTTTTCTTTCTTCAGAATTTTCTCCTTTGCATAAAGCAGGATGGGAGTTTATCCTCATCCAAATGTAACTGCCAAGATTGCTCCTCCCTTCCACGGAAAATGAACTACATTTCATTTTCTCTTCTTTTTCACATACAGCTTAGAGCCTTACTGGCAAGTTTCCTGCACCCAGAGGTCAACACCATCAACTAACAGGCAGTCTCCGTAAGACCTCTCCTTGCTGCAAGATATACAGAGTGGCAGTGCTCATTACGGTTCTTCATCCACTTCTTCTGGGTTCAAAACTTAAACCACTGTTAGAAACTTCTTGTGAACTGTTCTTTTTTTGCCATGTCTCAGCTGCTGGCCTTTGTCTGGGAAGGACATCCACCTCCAGCATGTACTTGGGATTGATGGCTTCTCCCAGGCACTGTCTCAGCTGGCTCAGGCTCTGCAGGACCTGGCAATGCGGCTGCTCCCAATTAAACCCTGCATTTGCTGCACAAATACCACAGTCTCCGCATGACCTGAATCCATTCTCTTTTTCACATTCATATTTTCCGGGAGTCTGTGTCTGGTTTAGCAATTAACAGGTCTTTTATTAGATCTCCTTTACTTCCTAAATGCTCTTATTTTTCTTTCCCATTATGACATAACCTTTTTAGAATCAGATAAAACTCTTGTGTGAATTTAGTCCCCTCACCAGGTTCTGGATGTTTTCCTTTCTGGAAGCCTTTTTTCAGGCAGGAAGTGGCCTTTATTATAATGTGTTATATTTTTCATTTGTCCTTTGATCATTTCCGACTACATTTCTACTGGCTTTCCTAACATTTTCCTTAGAAGCCTTAGACAATTGTCTCTTTGTTTTGTTCTGTTGTTGCAGATTTTCTTAAATCTCAGCTCTTCCGTGTAGCTCATTAGTCTAGACATGAAGATAAGGGTGTTGGGGAAGAAGAAAAATAGAAAGCATTCCTGAGATTCTAGCCTTTAGCACAAAATTAAACACTTGATAAAAGAATGAGTACCTTCTGGTATGGATTGCTCAATCGTGCTAAGAGATAACATTACTTCTGGCCACTGAGGGCACTTAACTTCCCAGCTAGTGCCATGCAAATTTTGAGCACAGCAGTAGCAGAGCGTAGTATACACCTCCACTTTTATTCAGCGAGAATATTTGCTGAAATTGCTATTAAGCAGCTGAAATGGTATGAAAATCATAGAGGGGTTTTGTTTTCTGCAGAATCACAAACTCAGCTAACCTCAACCCTTTCAAGGTGTTAGACTTACTTGCTAGAGTAAATTCTGCCCCACTTCAGTCAACAATGAAAATGAATAATTCAAAATATTCTGTCATTTCAGAGGCATTTGTCTTAGATGTCATGCCCTGTGAGGTGGCCAAGTACAGCAGCATTGTGTTTTCTTTCCCTCCCTTTTAGACACAAAGATTTTGATAGAAGACTCCCTAAAATAAGGAGTATCTGAGTGTCCCTGAAGTTAATAAGGCATTAGATACCACTTTCAAAACCGACTGCAATCATTCAGAGCAGAACTCCCCCCCCCGCCCCCAGTTTAGTTTTATTTAAAGGACTCAAAGTAGTGTTTTCAAGCATGTGGCTTACCATTTCTTAATCACAGTAATCAGCTACTGCAATGACTTGAAATGACTTGCAAAACTACCTCTTAAAAGAAACAGATAACTTCAAGTTGGAGCAAATTCTAGGAAATAGTAATAAATATCTTAAAAGGATTTTTGGAATATAGTCATACCTCCATATTTGCAGATCATGGGTGTCCTGCGAATTGCCCAATCTGCGATCATGTGAGTGTCATTAATATGCAATTAAGCCATGCCTATAGGTCCCTGCCCCCCACTGCTCCAGAGCACTGGGGAGCATTTTTGGCACCTCCCCATGGTCTCTCACAACACAGGGGAGCAAAGGGAACCACTTCTGAGCCCTCTCCAACTGCAGAGACCCCCAGAGAATCCATGGGCTTCCTGTTGGCTGCGGGAGGCAGCGGTGTGGCAAGGCACAGCTGGAAACACAGGAACACAGAGCAGCAGACTGCAGAGATTGCCACAACAAAGAAGGGTCATGTGAGGAATAAAAGTCTAAGGGGGGGGTCAGATGAGATGCTGAGCCAACCCAAGCACTCACGTGATCTCCACCAGCCGCAGGAGTAGCAGCAGCTGGACACCACCTCCCTCCAGGACGTCCTGGTGAAGAAGAGAGCTTCCTACCACCTGCCAAGGTTTAAATATCGCCTGATACAGTTTCTGTTTCTATCAACCTCCAACCAGCAGTGGCTCCAAGCTATCAAGGGGCCAGAACATGAAAAGAGTTTCTCTATGGCTTCTGGCGAAACGCTGGAAAAGAAAGAACCCTGCGGCAGCTCGTGGCAGCAGAAAACATGGCGGTTGCCATATGGTTGGGCAATCCTGCCAGCCAAACCAGTGCCCAGTTCCACTGTCGCAGCACTGGAGAAAGAGTTCATTCCACCAGTGGTACTCCTTGTGCGGGCAACCTGGCATTCAGAACCCCGGACAGTCAGCTGGCCGGGACCACCACCTCCACGGGGTTCTCACCCACCATGCTGTGATGGCATGGCTCTGCACACAGTGGTCCCTCCCCAGGCCATTGCTGTGACGGCACAACCACAGTCCATTCCCACCCACCATGCTGTGGCAGTGCGGCCACAGTCTGTTCCTGCCCACTGTGCTCCACAGCTGTCCTGGGCTGGGTCTATCATGGCCACGCCAGTGACACTCAGGATTCCTGGCAATATTGGCTGTCCCCCTGGATCTGTCCAGAACAACGGAAGAAATTCACTGACAGAGGTACATTTGAGAAGATCTTAAATCCTGACCTGTGACATATGAGTCCACAAATGAGACCAACTGAAAAAATAAGTTATATGACAATTTGCTTGGGTAAGTCTTGAAGGACCCTAAATTTTAGTGAAAAATTAACTAGGTTGTCAAGGAAGGAAAATATAAAGGCTTTGCTTGTTTCAGTCTTATTCTTTCTGCTTGATACATTTCTATAAATAAATAAATCACAATCGTCTGGGAAGTTGTTGTGCTGAATTGTCTTAATACCAGAAAACTGGAGGGGAGAAAACTGGTGTAATGCCAGTTTTGAAAAGGACTCTGGGGGAGCTTTGTGGAACTCTAGTTCTGTAACCTTGATGCTTCTACCAGGCAAATTAAATGAAAGTACAATGCAGATTAGAATTAGTGGACACTTGAATAAAAATTATCCAACTGAGAAGAATCACCAAGAGTTTTATGAAAAGACGTACTGCTTTATGAAAAAAATTGAGTGATTGAACAACAATATGGACAGAGGTCTACTTGGATTTCCAAGAGACTTTTAACTAAGCTCATTTGCCAGTGATCATTTAGGGAACTAAGCAACAATGGGAAAAGCAGGACAGTGCTTTTATGGATGAGTAAATAGTAAAGATATAGGAAACAGACAGGAGCAATTGTTTTAAGAGTGGCGGAAGCTCTGGGGGATTGTTATGGAGAGAGCCCTATTGTTCTATTGTAAAACCTTTCTTCTTTTTACTGGAACAGACAATGGGGGTCCTTTCTTATCTACCCTTCCCTCCCCTGCAAGGCATGTGGCCAGGGGAAGGGCTTCCTCCTTTTTACCAAACAAACAATGGAAGATTCTTTGTCTTATCTTCCCTTCCTGGCAAGGCATGTAACTAGGGGAGGGGCCTGAGGGCCGGGGCAGGCTGAGTGATGGCCAATGGTATGTGAAGACATGCCTACAAGGCATGTGACATGGGAGGGGCCCAGGGCCCTATAGAGCTGTCAGGTCTCACAGAATGGGGTTTGTGGATCTTCTGGACTGAGGGAGCCTTGTTTTCTCCTCCAATCTCTACTACTGCCATTTTTCCCAGGACCATGTGGACCTTGACTCTTCATCTCAGTACAGCCTTCCCCCTGCCAGCCGCTGGATCTCCCTGCAGTCCCTAGGACATTTCAGAAAAGGATTTTGGAGTGTTACTCCACTGGTTTGCCTACCCTGAACCCTATTCCCCTGCCCCTGGAATCCTGGGGGTGCCCTGGTCTCCCTCAAACTTGGCCCCCCACTTGTGTTTGTTTTTCCCGGCTGTCTACCATCGTCATTGTTACATTGTTGCTGATATTGCTATTCTTGTTCTTCNATTTCCCAGCTGTCTACAGTTGTCATTGTTCCATTGTTTTTGATACACACAGGAGCGGGTCAGGGTGTCGCAGGTCTCTAAACGCCGTGCCCGAGCCGCCACCGCGCCGTGCCTGAGCCACCGTGGGGGTGGGGGGCTGGAGGGCTCAGGTTGGTATGGGAGTTTTTTTCCCTTTAACATCCACCGGTCCCGTGAGAGAGGGGCAGCTCTCCTGGACAGCCCCAGAGGGCGGGGGAACAGAAGCCCCCTCCCAGCAAACAGCTTGCCTTTCGTGAGGCAGTTTCCCTGTTCAGGGATGGGCACAAAGTGCCACCATTGCAAGCCCCCTCCCCGCAGGGCGGGGTGAGTCCCGTCCCTCAGGCACCGCGGCACCACCCCTTGGCAGAGTAGAGTAAACTGCGCATGTCTGGGGCGGCTCAACTCGCAGACGGCTGAATCATAATTGTGAAAAATTTGCTTCACAAATGGGCAGGGTCGTAATGGAGAAGTCGCGATGCAGTGGGGAATCACTGTAATTTCTGAAACTACAGGAAGGTGAACTCCATATTGTCTCACTGAGAACAAAAGTTGAGACCTATCTAGAGTACTGGGGTTGAAACTCTAAATAGATGACTTGGCAGCTTGCAGGCTGTAGGTTTATACTGTTAGTCCACCTTCCTAAGTTTTTTAACTCTATGTTAGTTCACATCAAAAGAAATAAAAAATACATACATTGTTGACATACATATCATCAATATATTCTAGTAGTAGAACCACTTTGAATTTGCTATTTGACACTAAGAGAAGATAAGTCACTCTAGTACAGTTGGGTCTCCTGTATCATGGACCTGTGGTCTTAATCGGGGTCCGTGAAGCCCTACTTCTGCGTTGAATGGTGGCCGCATCGCCACCACCACCAACGCCACTGCCGCCACCCGCACTGCTGCCGCTGCCACCCGCGCCACCACCGCTGCCTGTGCTGCAACCGCTGCCACCACTGCAGCAGCAGGTCGTGCATGCACAGTTGCAAAAACAGGTCTCCTTCATCGCTAAAAAATCATGCCGCTAAGATCTGAAGCTGCAATATGGGGGGCGTGAAGTGCAAGAAGGTGACTGTACTTTCAAGGTAGGCCAAAGAGCCAGAAATTCTATATTTCTCTTTCAGGGTGTTGTTGTTCACTGCAACCCTGCACAATTCTGCAACTTTGTGCAATTAGGCTGAGTCAGTCCTACCTACATGCTTAAAACTTGCCTGTTGAAATCCTTGGTACTGAATGTGTTTCCAGATATGCTCAAACACCACTATTGCATTGACTTCACCAGGAAAGCTTACAGTATACACTGCTAAATTTCTGCAGAGCTATTTGCAAGAGAACGTAGAAGACTTCTGGCTGTATTGTTCACTGTTAAGTGAAGAAAAATACTGCATCAGAGTAGGTAATCCACAGTGGGCAAATAAGAGTAAGTAGAAACAGAATCTTGGCACTTTTTGAGATATTTAATCTAATTAACACTTCTCAACACTTTGGCATGAAAAGCTGTATTCTCAAAAGTGAAGGCTTTATCAACAGGGTTATGAGAACAAGCTTATGAGATGGGAAAAATAAGTTAATCATATTCACACAATTTAAGAATAAATGACTACGTTCTCTTTAGTGTTATCATTTGACATATCTTCCAACTGAGTAGATAAGAAAACTATGGCAAGACATCAATACCTACACCTTATTTTTTATTTGTTGGGAAAAAAAAAAGGAACAGATTTGCTTTTACCTTTATTTTTTACTTTTATAATATCGTGTGAAAAAACTTAGGGCTTGTCTGCCTTGTGGACATGTGGAACACTTTAATCCCCACTGTAACAACTCTCATCAAATGTATTTCTAACAGAGATGATAAACCTGGCACTGAAGTGAAGTTAGTTATGGGCTAGTGGGGAAGAAATGGGCCCATTGCTAATGAAGGCTGTCAACACTTCATTTGGGTGGGAAGGTGGCATCTTATGTTAAGGAAATTACAGCATCATGGCTACTCAAAATGCAAGTGTGGACATGTTCCCACTGACTTTTGCCCAGTTTCTAACTTTTTGTTTCTGCTAAAAGTGTTGGAGAGTTAGGTCACTGCAAGAAAAACTTCAAGGTCACTGGCTGACTCGGATATCCTCTAATTTTGTCAGCATGGGCACAATACAAGATCCAGACACATAACTAACGAAAACAAGGAGAGCTCTTTGAAGCTGAGGCCTCAGATATTCATGATGATTTTTAAAACCCAATTTTTTTTAAATCCAGTTTTGGAACTTCAGGTTGTGAAACACAGCCTCTTTTTGCTCAGATATTTGAGGAGAAAGGCCACACTAAACACTGGCAGCATATATTTTTAATAGGATAAGACGTGTGGCATAAAGGGTTTCTAAACAGATATGCACTCAGAAAAGCCTTATAAATCTGGATCAGTTCCTTTTATTGGAATGTGGCAATACAGAATTTAACAAAAGGCCCATTCGGTGTTCTATACTGTCTTGCAGATTCAAGCCTCTTTAGGATTGCTATTTGCATCTGAAATCTTGTTCTTTCTGTTTTCATTGTTTTCTAATGTCTTTTTGTACATCATCGCCCAAACAAACAAACACACAAACCACAAACCCCCCCCCAAAATTAGACAAGATGAAAAAGTCACTATGTATACCTCTAAATTCATTGTCCCTCCTGTTATGGATTTCATGCTGACTTGCCACAGGTAAGAACAAAACAAGATTCTAACAAAGACTATCCTGTCATTCAGAGGTGGAACACATAGTAGGAGATTGATAAGCCTATTTTGTTGAGCCAGAATCAGAAAAAAGCTGTGGTACACAAGTTTTAGTACACAATGGTCACAAACACTCGTGACAACCTCACATTTTTATTTAAAAAGATAAATTGAAACAGGTGCCATGATATTTCCATTTAAATTACATAGCAGGATGCCAAAGTTCTTTGAATTACATCCAAATATTCCCAGGATACCATTAAACAGAAATAAGTTCAAAGTCACAGTCAAAGACACCTTCTTGTATCATCATAAAACAGCATTGAGAAACATGAATGATTTACAAAGAAAACATGGACAAAATGATCCAAACCCCACAACATCTCCACCATGGAAATTATTTTCCCGAAAACAACTTTGTTTCGTTGGACTTTTATGTCGCTTACAAAGCTTTTATGAGTTAAATCCTGATGCCCTTAGTATTTCTACAGCCCAAAAGGTATTAGTGGTTTTGCCTCAGGAGCATATCAGATGTGGCTACAGACTGAAGAACTCGAGTCACACACACAGAATCACACAGAATATTATGAGTTGGAAGGGACCCACAAGGATCATCTAGTCCAACTCACCATCTAACACCCATACAGAGACCGAGAGCACATCCCAGAGCGTAACACCAACCTAGATCCCTCACAGTCTAGCAGGCCACTCCGAGCCGGAAGGGGCCCAGGATCATCCAGCCCTACACCCCCCAGCTAGACCATGTCACTAAGCTCCTCGTCCAGTCTTCTCTTAAACACCTCCAGGGACGGTGACTCCACCACCTCCCTGGGCAGCCCATTCCAATATGCAATTACTCTCTCTGTGAAAAACCGCTTCCTAACGTTAAGATTGAACCTCCCCTGGCGTAGCTTGAGGCCGTGCCCTCTCGTTCTGGTGTCGTCAGCCTGGAAGAAGAGGTCTACACCCATCTGGCTGCAACCTCCCCGCAGGTAGTTGTAAACAGCAATGAGGTCACCTCTGAGCCTCCTCTTCTCCAGACTGAACAGTCCCAGTTCCTGTAGTCGCTCCTCATAGGGCCTGCCCTCCAGTCCCTTCACCATCCTCGTTGCCCTTCTCTGGACCCTCTCAAGCAGCTCAACATCCCTCTTAAACTGGGGAGCCCAGAACTGCACACAGTACTCAAGATGAGGTCTGACCAGCGCTGTGTACAGCGGAAGGACAACCTCCCTGGACCGACTGACCACACTGTTCCTGATGCAGGCCAGGATGCCATTTGCCTTCTTAGCCACCTGGGTCCAAACACTGTTTCCCTTTATGGTACTCCCTTCCCCACAGCTGGAGGCTCACTTCCAGTTTTGCTAATGGACTGGAAAAGGCAACTGAACAAAGGTGTATCTTTTTGAATTTGTTTTGAGCTTGATTCAGTTCCTTATCATATTCAGCATACCCTCACAAATAGCCCTGACAGCACAGTTGTAGGAAAACTGCCTGATGGCACACAGGCATTTTGCTTATGATAAAGCCACATTCCCCTAGAAAATGAACCTTTCCTGGAGGACCTCATGTCACGACAGGGAAATGAATGCATCTTTAACAAAAAGCTTCCCTTCCCTCTCTCTTCAGTTACAAGTGGAACAAAACCGTCGTAGTAAGGTTGGACAAAAGATTCATCCTAGATCCTCAAAATTGATTAATCATTAATTCAGTGGAAGTTTGGGACTAATTATCTCTGAGTGTCTGAGCCAAAGCAGTTTGCTAAGGGTCACCAGGACATCTTTGACCAGACCGTGCAGAAACCAAATAGGATAAATATGCATCCAAAACTATGACCAAACACTGTCTCTGACTTCCATTCACAGAATTTAGGAATCCTAAGGCAACCACTTGATTATAACCTCTCTGATACCTTGAATGCAACAACACCAACAACTAACAGGTGAAAAATCTGTGACTTTGCAAAGTATTTGTCACCTTGCAGTGACTGTTCTTTTAATTGTAGTTAAGTGCCAAGTGGTTTGTACCTTGGTGAGTACAGGCTAAGCTACCTCACGTTTGCTGTGGGGTGAAAATATTCTCATAGACTCTACCATCAGAATAGCTACTGTGGTGTAAACTTGCCTTGTGGTAACCTGTTTATGCAGCCAGTCATTCCTTCTGCTAACTTCCAGGGATTAGCAGATGTGCCCCATGGGTGAAAAATGTCCACCTCTTTTTATTTTATCCCATTTTTTTGTGATAAAGTATATTAAAATATTTTATAGGATTTTTTTCACTTGTCTAGTTTTGAATATAAAATTGGCTTAGTGCAATTCTCTGGCAGGAGTTCTGTCATTGCTAAGCTGATTAGAAATCCAGGAGCAGCACAGCTGAGCTCTAGTATAAGCTATCAGTAGCAATCACCACTGGGAATTACTGTGTACTCCTGAAGAACAAAATCAGAATGAGAGATGCAGTACAGTCAAGAAACCTTGGAGAGTGACTGGGTAGTGTTGTCAGTTAAATCGATTTTATAAAACATCAAGTTTTTGAAGCATTGCTCACTAACACGATATAAGACCAGGTCCTCTGGGATTCTGCATCTCATCAGGAGAAAACATGGCAGCAAAGAGAGACCTGGACTATAAATCACTCCTGATGGCTTGGCTTCTTGAAAGCCTGCAGCCGTGTAATCACTGAACTTTTCAGAGTACTGGATCACACAGCTGGTATGCCTTAAAAGAGGATCCTAATAAAATGCCTCTAACATGCATTATCAAGCGGCACAGAAAACTGCTGTACATGCAGAACCTTTGGCATGAATCAAAGCTTTGAAGCTTGCATTCAGCTGATGAGGAACTTTATGAAGTTTTTCTCTCTCCTCACTGTTATCTGACATCATTGTCAAGATTTATGTCTAATGAGGGCCAGCTATGTGCTGATGCATAAGTGCATGAGCTGCCAGGCAACACGCCAGCAGCTCTGCTGCAGAAGCAATCCTAATGGCTCCATTAATTAAACAGTGCTGGGTGGCCCTGTGGCAGCATGTGATGGTGTGGCAATGGCAGACAAGCGGACTGTTGAATTCAAAGTGAATGCATACGTCCCTTCATTACAGAACAGCAAGTCCAATAACTATTGCTTTCTTCTTATCTGCCACTGAAATGGACTGCTGTTACCTCGCTGCTGTTTAATCCTCACCATGATCTTGGCTATTTCCCTGAGCGATCATTCTTCCTCTCAATAAGAAAATGTGGTCTTATGTAAGTAGCTAGAATTATCAGGCATTGATAGTACAACAAAAGTCTGAAGTTTCTTCAGACTTCTTTTTGAACTATTCTCTTTTTGAACTATTTCCTTCCTAGTTAGAAAGAACTAGCTATATTTGCAAGAGGGAACAAAACACTGATATAAATCCTTTTTTTCCTTCTGTTCAAATTGAAATGGACTGCAGCAAGACAAGAGGCTATGTGGAGCCTAGAGGCTAGGACTGAGGCAATTCTCTCTCCACATAGACCACTAAAGACAATTCAAATTCTCCATTGAATCATGTTTAAGAATATCTTGGGTCAGGTGTTTGCTTGCTTTCGAATATAGAGGCGAATGGTCTTGCAACTTCTTGTAGAATCATAGAATGGTTTATATTGGAAGGGACCTTAATGATCATCCAGTTCAAACCATACCTGCCATGGGCAGAGAAACCTTCCACTAGACCAGGTTTCTCAGGGCCTCATTCTGCCTAACCTTGGACAGTTCCTCGGATGGGGCATCCACAAGTTCTCTGGGAAACCTGTTCCAGTGCCTCACAGCCCTCTCAGTAAAGATTTTCTTCCTAATAGCTAATGTAAATAACTCTTCTAATTTAAAGCCTTTCCTGCTTGTCTTATCACAAAGGTTTTCTCAAAGCCCCAAATCCAACAAGCTCATCTGGAGTTCTCTACATCTTGTTATCCCAAGGGTGTGTGGGAGACCCGGGTTCAATTCCCGCCAGGGAGACAGTGTTAAGAGTTGGACTCGATGATCCTTGTGGGTCCCTTCCAACTCAGAATATTCTGTGATTCTGTGATTCTGTGATTCCCCCAGGGTCTTGCATTTGAGCATGTTTTGTTGTGTGCCTTCCTCTGGGGGCCCAGTTCCCTAGCTGTTTCATGTAAGTCCTCAGACAATGAAAGTTACCTAACCAGAATTTAGTACTGACTGAAAAAAATCACCTTGCATGATAGATAAAATATGATGTGGGATGTGGGAAACTGAGGGTTGTGGTTCCTGTTCACAGGGTAACTTCTGATTTTACTCAAGGACTTTATAAGCTGCTGATCATTTCAGAGGCGGGAACCCAGGTCCTCACTTTATAAAATTCTCAGCTGTGATACTTGAGTCTCTTTGGGGGTTCATATCTTGACCGTATCGTGCTTGCCTTCCTGGCTGCTCAGAAGCTTCACTTGGAGGGAGGTGCCATGGGTACACATGTACAGCCTTAAGGCAACACACTGTTGGAAGAAAGGGTAGACGACTTGCCTCCTCTGAGACTGATGAGGATGATTGCTATGAGGAGAGCCTTATTCTAAAACTTTTTCTCCTTTTAATAAGACAGACAATAGAAGGTTCCCTTCTCCCCTCCCCTCCCNAAATCCCCTCTTTGCTCTCATCTTTCAAGAGACTGAGCAGTGTGAAATGCCCTATCTTTTTTTTTTTTTTTTTTTTTTTTTTTTGTCTTTTCCTTATTTTACCTTGCCTGTTTTTCTGGGACAGCAAACTCCTTGGAGTCCCGTGGCCAGGGGGTGGATGGGTGTAAGTGTGGCTGCACCCATACATAGACCAGGCGGTGTCATGGTTTGGCAGCCCTGCGCCCAGGGAGGGGGAGAAGAGTTGAGGTGCGCCTGCCGTGCGTGCGCAGGGGAGTGCAGGTCTGGTGTGCAGAGATGCTCCGGCTCCACTGTTCCTCCCGGGCGGTGCGCCTGCAGCATGGTGCTTCCTTATGCCCAGCAGTGTGTTTTGGCGGCCGTGCCCGTGCACTGGGACCTCAGGCGCTGCGAGGGCTCCCATGCTGTGGCAGTGCTGGGCACGGCGCTAACTGCTGTTGGGCACCGGCCATAAGGGCGAGAGGGGGCCCAGAGCTGCCAAGCGACACATGCGCTCGGGGGACATGTCTGACAGGGACAGTGAGGCAGCGGGTCGGGCCAGTGCTGGTGCCACGCTGCCCATGCCCACCCCACACACCCCGCACTGCTGCCGCTGCAGGGTGCTTTCATCCTGCGGAGTGCAGGCTAGCCTGTTGCTGCTGTGTGCCCACGGGTTCGCGGGCAGGCATCGATGGATCTCTGGGGAGGATGGCATTTGGAGCGGTGGGAGTCGGCAGCGTTGTGCAGGAGACATTGGGAGACACTGCTGTGGGACCAAGACTCCACACTTGAGGGCATAGGAGGGAAGTAAAGACTGCGCTCCCCTGGCGGAAACACGGCGGACTAGGCGAGCTGAGTACTGACCAAGAGGATGGTGTGATGACATGAAGACACACCCACAAGGCATGGGACTACAGGAGGGGCCCGAGGCCAAATAAATACAGTTGCAGGGGCTCACAGAGGGGAATCTGGGTCCCGAAGTGAGAATGTCTCCTTTGCTCCTCCAATCTCCACTACCACCATTTGGCTCAGATCATGTGGCCCCCCAATTCCCCATTTCAGTGCAGTCCCCTGCCCCCCAGACCACTGGATCTCCTTACAGCCCCCTCGGACATCCCAGAAAAAAGATCTCTGGCCATTACTGGTTTGTCTATCCTGAACCCTATTCCCCTGCCCCTGGAGTCCCGGGGTTACCCCAGTCTCATTCAAACTTGGGCCCCCCCGGGTGTATTTTCAACTATCTTCAGTCATCATTGCCAGCAGGGGATCGTTCATACTTCTTGTTCTGTTGTATGTATTATTATTTTTGTTGTTATCCCAAACATATATTTGTTATACGTACTAAATTTTTCTTTCTCCAACCGAAGTTCTTATTTTTCTCTCTATTATTCAAGCATCTCTAAATTCAATTCATACCCATCTAAACCAGCCCCAAGACAGTGCTGAATTTAATTCACACACTTTCTGGATTCTGTACTCTTAGAAGACGTGAATTCTGTTCTGTGAACTACTTGTATGTAGCACTCAATTTGACGGAGGCACTTAATGTGGGTTCCTGTCTAATGGCAGAGAAGGACTGGAGTTCAATCACTCATTTTTCCCATAGACTGTGTTTTCTAGGTTGCTCTTTGGAAATGCCTTCGAACATGCCTATGTTTTGTGCAAAACCCAGAATGGAGTGCTGGATGCTTCCTTGCATTTGAGTTTCTCACTCTAGCAACAGTGCTAGCTGACTCCTGCATTGCTTCCTATCCTATGTGTCTTAACTCTCCACACTGTCTGCCTTGGTTCCTAATTCACATGCTCTGACTCTTCTGCTGAGGCTGAAGGGCTACTTCTTAATTATCATAGTATCTATATGGGAAGCATATGAGCAGGTATTATGAATCTTTTTAAGATTAACTTAATCCCAGAAGTCTCATTAGCTCCGGTCACAGCACTAATCAACTTCAGTCTAAACTCTCTCTAGTAGTTAGATTCCTAATTTCCACAAATGTAAATAAAAGACAGATATATAACTGCCACTGGGGCCTGTATCACAGATCCTTAAAAATCCCTGTTGCTCAGTTTTAAAATATATTACTAATCCTGGGATCCCATGCTGAGATTCTTAATTTTTCACCCCAGTCTCCCCTCCTAGAGTTGGTGCTGGCTGCATCTGTAAGAGAATTATGAGTCAGTCATGAGTCATGCCAAACCAAATGCTGTGCACAATTAACTGCCAACTTACAGTTTTAAAGAGATACTGATCCTGTTAGGGTTGCAGTGACTTATGAATAATTACATTTCCTGGGATAGGTTTCACGTTTTCTGAATTGACACAGTCAGATCACAGAGTCACGGAATCAGAGTCATCAAGACTGGAAGAGACCTTCAAGATCATCTAGTCTAAATGTTCACTTACCACCACGATAATCACACCTAAACCCTATCCCCAAATGCCACACCCAGACATGTCTGGAACACTTCCAGAGATGGTGACTCCACCACCTCAATGGGCAATTTATTCCAATGCCTAATCACAGATTCACCACAGTGGAAAAAAAATTCCAGTATCTAATATGAACCTCCTTTGGTGCAATTTAAGATCATTTTCTCTCATCTTTTTAATTTGATGGCCTATTCTTATCAGCTGAGAACATTCACAAATATGTACATTCTTGTGATGGAAAATCTGGTGCTAGAAGCGAAACAGGAATCTGCAGTTTATAGTTCATACTTGTAATTCCAATACCAGTACTTGAACACAAAATGGTTATTCTGGAGTTTTAATTTGTTCTTGTCTTTCTTATAAATGGCTCTTAGAGACTTAAAGCTTACCTGTGCTTTAGACACTGTCAGTATTTTCTGTAACTTATAATAATGGTCAATGATATAGGACACAGTTTATACAGAAATGCTCTTTTGGATGCCAGTATTATTTGCTATAGAGAATCACAGAATGATTCGTGTTGAATGGGACCTTAAAAGATCCCCTAGTTCCATCCCTCTCCCCATGGGCAGGATGATACTCACTAGATCAGGTTGCTCAGGGCCCTGTCCAACCTGGCATTGAACAATTCCAGGAGTGGGGCATCCACAGACTCTCTGAGCAACCTGTTCCAGTGCTTCCTACCCTCACAGTAAAGAACTTCATCCTCACATCTAAACCTCTCGTCTTTCACTTTAAGAGCATTCCTCCTTGTCCCATCACTACCTACCTGCGTAACAAGTAACTTTCTTTTCCCAAGTCCCCTTTATATACTGAAAGGCTGCAATAAGGTCTCTCCAGAGCCTTGTCCAGGCCAAATAGCCCCAACTTTCTCGGCCTGTGAAACTAAGTTTTTTGGGTGAGACAGCACTGATCACAAAGGAAAATCTTTTGCCTACTGTGGATTCATTTAGACCTGACTTCACGCAAAACCCTCAGGTCTTAAGGTACTTCATGTAGTATTGGACACTAGTCAGGTTTATGTGTCCCTTGCTTCAGGTTCTGCTGATGCCTTTGCTGCGAAGCTCTCTGTGGACCTTCTTGTAACAATGAGAACCTCTTCTTCAAATTCTTTCAGTAGAAGAAAATCTTGTCATACTATAGTTGACAAACACAATAGATTTTAAGCCCAAAGGACAATGGAAGGCACATTTTCCTATTCTGAATTTTTTTCTATCAGATGCAGCATCAAAAACTAGAGACCCCATCAGGTAGTTAATTACTCGTTCTATTCCAAGGCATTTCACAGACTGATGGATAAGAAATCAAATGTGTTCTTGATGGCAAGAACAGCAATATGCAAAAAGGGATGGACAAGTATGAAAATTCTACGACACTGTATCCAGCATCTGCCATATATACATACATTCCTTATTGCATATAGAAATAGGCATGGCCTACTGCTTCTGTACGTTGTTGGTGTTTGGCTCTTGAATGTATTTGCCTTGCAAATCTATTGTAAACAATTCCACGGGTTTGAACGAACTATGAGAAAAAATGGTCCGTACTACTTTTTCCATTTTTCTCTGAAAGATTCAGTGTGTCTTTCAGAGTCAATTCTTCAGGGGGAAAACCAAATCCACAACTTTTGTGAAGTTAAGCCATCAGAGAATTTGCCCCCAGGTTTCTTCTTATGTATAATAAATTGACAGTCTTATAATACAGTCATACCTCTGTATCCGCAGGTTTTGGGTCTCCATGGGTTCCCACGAAACATTAAATCCATGAAAGCGGGCATGCCATTAATATGGCAAATTAGTGCCATAAATATGGCAACTTTGCAACACTGCAACATCCCAGGGCCCCTTATGGTGGTAGTGGGCATCGGAGTCGGAGTTTTCTCCCTTTAACTCCGGCAGCTATGCTGGTGCTGGGAACAGGAAGTCCCTGATCACATTCCATAGGCACTGCACTGCAGAAGCGCTTTCCCTGGGGTAATGCATATCACCAGGTGCACCGTGCACAGGGCAAGCAGCACCAGGGGACAACACAGCAATTAGCACTTGCATTCCTCCACAGTTAGCATTGGCATCACCTCTCCTGACTGTAGTTATGGAAACAGTAACACACACACACACACACACACACAGAGGCTCCTGGCATGGCTGGGCTGGCAGTTTGGGCTGCCTGCCAGAGGGGAACCGGATGGCATGGTGCTGCGTGCTACAGTATAAGACTTGCTCCACTCCTGGGGTGCGTGGGCGGGTGACCTGGGTCTCCTACTGTGGGGGAATGGGACCATGCCATGCCGCAATATTATACACTGCCTTTGTGAATCACGGAATAAGATTCACTGAGAAAATTTCTGTGAATCACTGAAGGTGCAAATGAGAAGGGGCGAATGACCAAGGTATGACTGTATTAGCCAAAGGGAGCAGACAGAAGAAATTATGGTGACATCTCTGATCTAGTTGTATGCTACAAAACTATTGCAGGGAAGTATTTCCTATTATTTTATATGTCAAATGCAAGTATCAAGCAGCCAGAAATAACCATTTTAGTACAATTTCTCAGTACCACTTTCATAACAGCCAGTGTATTAGCTGTTTTGTTGTTGTTCCTCTTCTCCAGTTTCTGGGGGGAAAAAAAAATTATAGATTGTATAGATTCAGGCATTCTAACATTTTTATTTTTTCTTAACTACAGTGAACCCCACTAATTACTGTGATTGTGACTAACATAAGACCTCTGGGATTCAACCAAGTCTTCTACTATGAAGGAGGCTTCATTGTTCTCTTGTTAAAGCTGAAAACTCAAGCCTAATTTAAGCTGTAAATGGGTATGGAATCATGGCCAGACAAACTACAAGCTGATACCGACAAGAACTACAATGACTTTTCCAAACCAATACAATGTTTTTTTTCAAGATACTTGTCTCATAAACCTTGTATTCAGTAGGATATTAGCTATTAGTCTGAATGAAATCTCCTACAAACGCTACCACAAAAGAGTCATTTTAAGAAGAAACTGTGATATCATCAGGAATAATCTTTCCCGATGTTTTTAAGAATATGAAATTGGTTGGAAGAGTCAAAAGAATGATTCATCTAGCCCAGTATTTAGCCTTCAAAAGGAGTTACTTTGTGGTTTGTCAGAGGTAGCACTTGATATGTGGCACATTTGGCTTTAGATATCTCAGTTTAGCTATAGTACTCCACTTGGCAATGACTGTCCACTTCCCAGAATGATGGACCATAAATAATTTCCAGTGTCTAACAACTGACAATAGAACTAGTGCTTCTGGAAATCACAGAATCTGAAGACAAGGGCAGTGACAGACAAGACACTAGGAAATCCCAGCACCTCCAACTGTTTTCTTCCCTTTTCTCCCACTTACTGACAGAAGTACCACTCAGAGAGGAAAACAAGGTTTTAGTCAATCATGTGCCCATGGCAGTATCCAGACTTCAAAGGTGCCAAGAACAGATGGTAGTATCCCTTAGTTAAGGGATGTTTGGTAAAACACTTCACTGAGCAGATTGTGGCACTGAAATCTGTAAGGCTAGTCTCCCTTGAGGGGAAAAAGAATAAAAGGAAGAAAACAACAACAATCCCAGGAGAACAGCAGTTAGCAGACTGGATAAAAGCAATAGGAACAGTACATTCACGGTAGCATTTCCTCCAAATGCTCCCGTGGCAGCTATCCAGCAAATGATCATTTGAGGACTTCCTGAGCCAGAGATATTGTTGCTATGTATACTAGAACTGTATTATACTATTGTTTAATACAATCGTAGTGTACAAAATGGATATTTTAAACATGTGTTGTATGTACACCATTATATATAGTACCATTGCACATAGCACAAAACATGTGCAGTTTACTTTGGTTGAAGTTTTCTTTGATGATTTTGTTCAGTCACTCTGTGAATTATGAAAACTTGTAGCCATAACTTTCTTTGGACAAACTTTATACACACAACTTTCTGCAGGGTTTCCACAGCTTGACTGAATATTGTATGAAAATTCATCTCTTTTGTTTGCTTTTATCTAGTCATCTGCTGGTTTCACTTGAAGTTCTCTTGCTTTTGTACTGGATAATAAAAATTTATAATTGTCTTTTCTAATCACTTGTTTTCATAGACCATTCTACCCTCTCAGTCATATCTCTGCCAGTCTACTCACTTATTCGTTTATTATTTAGCAGTTCCATACCTTTGACCATCTGTATCACTCATTCCTGTACTACTTTCAGTTTCGTTATTGCCCCTGAGATAGAAGAACCAGAACTGTTCTGAGCACCTCCAAAAGCCACACTGCGTACATTGTTTTCTGTTTTGTTTGCCATTGCTCTCCTAAAAATTTTTAATATACTAGTTGCACAAAAAGAACAATTAATAATACATTAGAGAAAAAACAAGAAAATAGCCTAGATTATCCCTTAGGAACAGTGAGTAGGAACTGATTTTGGCATATGGAATGGTGTTAAAGGTGCAAAGAAGTCACACATATGCTTATAATTCATAGAAAGACCACTGCCTTCATAATGGCCCCCCTGAGGAACTGTCTTTAATGAGGGCCTTTATTAAAAATGCTTTGATGAATTTTGTGCTTTTCTTGCCAGCATTTATTCCTCTATGGAAGGGCTATGACATTTCCAAGGGGCCAGTGTTTGAGCGGTATTTCAAAATTCACTGGACCAGAAGGTGATTTAGATTAAGGCTTCATAGTTCTCAGAGGGGTATCCTCCTAAGGGGCTTTGATTACCTGGCATGGAGGCTTTAGCTTATGAGGCTACTGCTCTTGGACACTGCTAGCTAGCAGCCCAGAAGAAGGCGCCTCCAGAAATTCCAAGTTTTTCATTTGTGAGGAAATACTTCCATGCTTCATAATTATAATGATTAAGATTTCATTTTGATCCAGAAAAAAAAAAAGTTTTTGAATAATAAAGCATCCCTTTCAGTTCAGTGTTTTCCACAGAGATTTGGTTGGGGTGAACACAAACACTAGGCACCCAGTGGAGAACATGCACTGTGAGAGGATTCTCAGAATTTTGTGGCTTTGGCAAGTAATGAGGGTTTGAAATTTGAGCCATGACAGGAAGAATTTTAATCAGGAAAACAAGAACATGAATATGGATAGGACAGAGACAGATTAGCATTAACTGGATGAGAGCAAAAACAGAACTGCCATGGCTGTGTTATCAGAGCTTCAGAGAGATTTTTATGGCACACTTAAGAAAACAAGGAGAAGAAAAGTTGAATGAAATTTATCACCAATAAAGGAAAAAGAAGACAAAGGAGAGAGGACTAATTTAGAACTAGGTATGAGTGATACATAGTATTTCCAGTGTCAGGTTTGACTTGATTTATTGAAGCTATTCAGAGATGATGGTGCTGAAGGAAACACTTGCAATTCTTGGGCCTTATCTGCAGAACAGATCTGTTGTGGAGAAAATGGAAAAAATTAAAAAGTTCTAGCAGTATATTTGCTTGTTCACATATCATCCTACATTTAGACTCACTAAACTAACCTGTTGCAGCTCCGTCAGAATCCTGCAGCACTCACAATTTTAGGCATCCCTTTCTGAGGAAATTTGGAACATTTTCATTCACTGAAGAATTCCATGAAAATGTCTGAAGACAAATCTAATTCCTGTATCTTTGAGTCAAAAATGTAAGTTCATTTCAACTGAAGACCAGGGCTTGCTATTTCAGGAAATACCCTCTAGACTTTGCAAATGATATGGGGGAGAAAAAAGGAAATCAATCCTATTGGATGAAATCGGCATTGGTGGAATTTCTGGTCATATAGGGGTTCCTTATGGCACTGTAATTTACTTCCTGACTCCACAATCTCTGAGAGGAGCCTACTCTACTCAGCAGGAGAGAAATGGTCCCTCATTTTTCTCACATTTCCAGTTTTCTAAATGAGTCTTTTATTACTGTGTTTTGAGATAGGTGAGAAAGGTTGATTTATTAGCCTTTTTTTCACCTTTAGGCATTTAACAAACAGGTTTTGAGCTGTATGTCTTTGGCTTTAATGTATTTAGCCTGTTTAACAACCTTCAGCTTATCTAGATAAGTTTAGCTTATGCCATGTTCCTATGATGATTCTTGGCAATGTCAGGTGATGATTATGGGACTTTTGGTAAGTGCAGCACAGCAAATGGCAGAGAGACAGTCTCTGTGTCACCAGAACTTCTGGGTAAGTACCAGACAGAACATGATCTGGTAGGTAAAACATACATCACCCACATGAGAATAGGAACCTAACACATAATCTTTTCAAGACATTTTTCTTGACAGCTCATACCTCATCCCTCCTTTCTCCTCCCTCCCTCTTCCCCTCTACCCTGTGAAGTACAGGCTTCTTTTCTACGATTAACCTCAAATATCCACAGCTGGAGCAGTAGAAACATTTTTTTTCATGTCTGAGCATTATAGGTCCTTTGATATTAAAAAACTGAGCACTATCAAAAGTAAGATTTATGGTACCTATAGCTGAACTGAAGGAGGTTTACAGAGCTTAGAATGAGAAGTGGTTATTAGATGATCTGACTTAAATCTCCAGTATTTTGCAGACCGTTTCACATATGTATTACCCAACTCCCCTTTTATTGTGCTATTTTGTGTTTGGTTAGACACATTTTCCAGCAATTCAGCTAGGCTTGAATTCAAGAAACACAAAGCTGGAAAATCCAACACTGTTTTATTAGCTTAATCTAGTGGTTAATCAGCTTCACTGTTAAAAATTTGTGCCCAATATCTCATTTGAATCTGTATGACCTTAGTTTCCAGAAACTATTGAGTTTTGATGGTTTGTGGTTGGTTTTTTCCCTCTGAGATTTTCCTTATTTAATTCAATATAATTTATTCCACTTGCTATTATTTTATCTTCAAAAACCTACTTATAATGATGTTACATTTCAGGTTTTCTTGTTGAGTGAACTCGTGTCTCACTCTAAAGCCATTCTTGCACTTAAGTCTCTGCTGTAAAGGGTGGGGTATATTTTGTTTATTATGTTGTTGTCCTTGCATATATTCAATTTTTATAAATTTGTTGTTCAATTCCCGCCAGGGAGACAGTGTTAAGAGTTGGACTGGATGATCCTTGTGGGTCCCTTCCAACTCAGAATATTCTGTGATTCTGTGATAAACCAGAGATCTCATGTCACTTGTTAGTCGTATTTCACAAAGAAGTTTCACAAGTGTTCTATAAGAAAATGAACTTGTCTACATGAGTGCATTGGGTTTTTCTGTGTCTGGGTTTCTGGTAGCGGGGGGGCTATGGGGGAAGCTTTTTGTTTTGAGTTGTTTTTTAAGATTTTTCAGTTGGCAAACTTGACTCCCTCTTCCAGGCCAGCATGGGACACTGGGAATGGTGCAGCACTGCTAGTGCTGGGGGTCCCCCACGGTCTCAGCCCTGGGGTGATATGGAGGGAGCTTGGGTGCTGCCCTGCAGCTGCGGGAGGCAAGAGCCATGGGGCCACCCTTCCCTTCACCACTCCAGCAACAAAAGGTGCTGTGGGGGTATCCGTGGGGGCCGCAGGGCTGGAGGGAAGGTGCTTCCCGCTCTTATGCACAAACACACAATGCTGGCACCCTCCTGCAGCCTAGCGGAGAACAATACCTGCTGCACAAACACCCTGGGGGCCCCCACTGTCTCCACAGTGCCCGCCCATAACTGCTCTGGCAGCGATCCTGGCTCCAGAGAGATAGTGGCAGTTCTGGTTCCCCTTCCCCTTAAATGGAGGCGCTCCATTCCCCTTCCCCTTAAAATGGAGGCCCTTGGGGACTGGGGGGGGAGGGAGAATGGGCAAGGCTAATTTACATATTCATGAGTCCATTACATATTCATGCACTGAGTGAGTTCATGGCGTTATCCGGGCATGTGCGTGGGCCCACTTTTTGCTGACAGATAAACCATGATTTCTTGAAACTGCAGAGGTGTAGACCGCAAACAGGCAGGGGCTTATTGTAATTCTTCACACTTGATAGGAAACAAATATATACAGATATAGATTCACTTTATTCATATTATTTTAAAAACAACCAAACCAATAGTGCCTTTTTAAAATAGATGAGGGGCAGACTGTAACATATAGATTCTCTGGATCTAAAAATCTTTTGTAATATGTACATGTATTTTCAGGGAAACACAAGGATTTAAACTTCCACTTTGTTTTTATTACACAAAAGATCGCATTTGTGTTTTCCATCAATACTAATCAAGTCCAAAATTTGCATCTGTGTACTCACAGAATCACAGAATATTCTGGGTTGGAAGGGACCCATAAGGATCATCAAGTCCAGCTCCTAAGTGAATGCCCATACAGGGATTGAACTCACAACCTCAGTGCCATGAGCACCATGCTTTATCCATCTGAGCTACTTTTGGGGTCATTTTTTTTTTTTTACCTAACTCCCATTCCCATAATCCCATTATCTAGACCATGTTAATGAGTTCCTCATCCAGTCTTCTCTTAAACACCTCCAGGGATGGTGACTCCACCACCTCCCTGGGCAGCCCATTCCACTGAGAAATCAAGAAATCACTCTCTCTGTGAAAAAGCTCTTCCTAATATCCAGCCTAAATCTCCCCTGGTGGCAGCTTAAGACCATGTCCTCTTGTTCTGGTACTGGCGAATGTCAATTAGCTTTATCCTGAAAGTACTGGTCCGAAGCTACTAGTTCTCCTCATTTCAGTATAAAGAAGAGTGGAGGAAACTTTTAGTGAAGTGACAGTGCCAAAGAGAAGCAAAGAGGAACAGATTTACAGTTTTCAGGCTTTTACATGTTTCCAAACATAACATAATTATTTATTGAGAAAAAGAAGCTGAGCAAGAATTATCTGGTCATTAGTCAACTTTTACACATTACTTGGAATAAGATTGTCTTCACTAAAATTCTCATGTGAAGAATAATTTAGAATATGAAAATAATACCATGGAGACCACTTTCTTTATTACATAGCAATGTACAATAGTTGCAATATAAAGAGGAACATTTAAAAGTATTGATAATTTTTTAAACTAAATATTCTATAGGAATTCTGTATCAAAAAGAGGATAAGTCATAATTATCCTGTCAATATAAAAAAATCCTCAATAGTTTGAGGATATACAAATTGCATTTGGGGGGCTCCTACTCTGCTTTCAATAATTTAAATGCTGAACTCTGTATAGGATGTACAAAGTAGTCTAGAAAACTTAGAGTGGAGGGCAGAATCATCTAGGTTGCACATTTTTCAGTTCCAAGACCAACTCAATGGATTGTGTGGCACAGATCATTATAAGGTTATTCACAAAACACAAAAAAAGATGTCAAATGCTAACAACTCATTAAGCCTACAGTTTACCATCTATTTAGAACAATCCCTCTGCCTTTGAAGGTAGACTTGCAGACTCAACAACTCATTTTCTCCTCTAGGATAGTACCTGTGGCCCTTGGGAACTTAGGAATTGACTTTTCTGCAAGTCATTCTGCACCATTCATAAAGCTTATTATCTATTGTCAACAAAACCCCCCATATTGCACAACATTTCAACACTGTAGCCCAAACAGCTTGATTTTCCTGTGCTGAACAGAGTTACTGAAAATCTACAGCAGTTGGGGTGGCACAGTTCCAAGAGGAAAATATGCTCTTCTTCTTTAAGAAGGTAGTCTTCTCTAAGTGCTACAATACAACAATCCTTCGCAAAGCTCCAAGAATATTTGCCTCTTCCTGGAAAAATTCTGTATCTGAATTTGACCCATCTCCAACATACAAAGGAACATAATCCTCATTAATGTTCCTTTACCAGAATATGCAACCAATAGCATTACTTAGCATAACTATTAGGTCTGCAGTGACAAAATTAACTCTATACATGAACACCCACTGTATCTGTGGGTGTGGCTGAGCATTTCAAAGAGAACAGAAGTAGGTTATTGAGGAGAATATAACAAGAGAGCTATGAATTTGACTTCTTTTCCCACGATTTTCTGTAATGGGGAAGACTGACCTAGAAAAGCATACACATGAGGAGCCTATGAGTGTTATTTGCTTGCAGTTCTTAACATTCAATTTCATAAACTAGGGTGTTTGACTCTACAGTGTCAGGAATATTCTATGCCTCTGTCCTTCCTTTTCTGTGTATTCTCTCCATCGCTGCAATACAAATAGGACAAAGGGATTGCAATTCTCTTACTCTTTAAAGAATGGTGGCTTAAACAGAACAAATCAGAACAAACCTCCCAACTTCATATTGAAAAACAAACCACAAAAGCCTGTGTGAATATGTGCAGGAACTGACAAAGTTGCTATTTCATGGCTCCAACAAAGTGTTAGAAAAGTGTGCAAAAATAGCTCCGGTTCAAGAAAGAAAGTCCTGTTAATGGATCAGAGCCATTCCCTTCCATGAAGGTGACTCTCTAGTGTGAAATACATCTTTCAGAAAAACTAGACACCTTTGATAACACTTATATGTGAGAAATGTGTGGCATTGTCAGAAATAGAAAATACAAATTATGCTGTCCAGATAACTATGCCAGAAGTAAATCCTCCAACTTTTTCTTGAAATTATATGTAAAACATACTTACGAGAACTATACAGAAAATATTTCACTGGTGATTAAAGTGATAAAAGATTACTCAGAACACAACATGTGAGTGACTTGGGGAGTTATCCTAAGGAGCGACTCCTTTAGATCACGAAAGGGAGTTGATGATGAGAAGCAAAACATGAACTAGCAATGTCTTCTTGCAGCCCAGAAAGCCAAATGTGCCTGGGCTGCATCAAGACCAGTGTGGCCAACAGGTCAAGGGAGGTGATTCTGCCCCTCTACTCCACACTTACGAGACCCCACCTAGAGTACTGCATCCAGCTCTGGAGTTCCCAAGATACGGGTCATGAGACACTGGCACAGGTTGCCCAAAGAAGCTGTGGATGTCCTATCCCTGGAAATGTTCAAGACCAAGATTGGATGGGGTTTTCAGCAACATGGTCTAGGAGAAAATGTTCTTGCCCATGGCAGAGGAGTTGGAACAAGATTATTCTTTAACCCAAACTGTTCTATGATTTGATGTATGTCAGCACAAAGGCCAAAATGCAGGATCAATATTAGCAATTGTTATAAGATAGGAAGGAAAAGATGCTGACATTCAGATAAAGGTATGAGTTGCTTGTATTTGGCAGCCACAGCTGCTGGCAATGGACAGAGCAGCTAATCTGACATATTTCCCTGCCAACAAAGATTACTTCCCTTATCTAGAGCTTTGTTTTCATCTAGTTTTAAATTTCTTAATAAGTAATGCTCTTCCTACCTCTACTGGAAGAATGTTTCATAGTCTAAAACTGACCTCACTGCTTTTTTCTTTTTTAATTTTTGTAAATTTATCCTGTTATTGATATTTACTGCCTCATTAAATAGAGTGACTATACCTACTTTTTGTATGGTAAGCAATTTCCTTTTCTGTTATTCATGGTTTCTTGGCTATAAGGAGAGAGAGATTATTTTAAAGTAGGCCTGAATTCAATGGTTTAGATTGAGAGGGTATCAACTTGTGAAACAGTAATAATTAGAATTAGCAATACTGACCTCTGCCGAGATGACAACTGTTCCATACCACAAAGCCATATATCATGACTCACATAAACTAGGAGGCATTTCAGGACACATCCAAGGATTCATGGGGGGAGAACAGAATGATACTGATCTTGCTCAGACACTAAAAGCAATAACCACCCATCCATTCACCATGAATAGAGATCACCTAGACTAACAAAATGAGCTCTAGACAAGTTTTACTTCAGCAATTGAAAAGGACATCAAAGAAACACTGTTTTGAGATTCAGAAGTGTTCCAGTAATTAAAGCTGTTGAGAGCACAGGGGATAGTAATCGTCCAGTACGAGGTTCAGGGCGTATTCTAACACTTGTCCCGCACAATTTTATTCATGCCTGTTTCTGATTGGGCTTATTATATTTTGACTGTTAATTTTATTTTTAGGATGATTAATTTGTATCTAATTAAATGTAAATACATGAAAGTGGAGGCTTACTTTCAGCAGAACTATTTAACTTAATGTTTTAATGGGACAAAGATAACCAGGCAAAATGAGAGAGGCTCTGGTTTTCTTCCAAAATTTCTGATGGCCATTTTATGTCACACATATACTAAAACCAGAATACATACCCATGATGTAAACGAAACTTCTATTTAGCTAGTTTGTTATTTCCATGATTTGTATAAATTATTTTCTGTAATTCATAAAGCCTGGTAAGTTTCCGAACATACTAATTTCATACACTTGAACAGTGTAAAAGGGGATGGTTTTAAGACATGATAAAATTGGCATCAAACTTTTGTACACTTAGCTGGAAAACAAGCTTTAACAGACTGACTACAGTAGCTTAAAGTCCTTTGCTTTGCTATTGGTAGTAAGATTTCAGCACTCATTGTCACCTAGGCATTTGTATCACTGAGCATTTTGATCTCTCTGAGCTACACCTTCCTTGAGGAAAGATTTGTTTTGAGGCTGCTGAGCTTTTGAATCTTTCCATGGCTGTATCACTGTGCAATTTGACTTGAACCTCAAGAGCAGGTAAGCAGAATAAATGGGGACTTGCTAAGCAGTACAAGGTACAACAAAGCAGAAAAATCTCTTTTGATTGTGTATATGTATTTGCATTTTGATTCCCTGATGAAACAACATGTTTCTAAAGAAATATGCTTTAAAAACTGTTAGTTCTCATCTTTCTCTGGCAGTCTTCGGTTCCATATATCTTCCAAGTACCATTCATTTGTGTTTTAAAAGCCCAAATTCTCTCCTTGACTTGACCTGTTCATTTTATTACAAATAACACGTAGCAATAAGGTTACAAGATAATTTGCATTTAGATTGTGTTTTCTTTGTAGGGATATCACAACAGTGAATGTATGAATTTCGTAGTCCCACATCTCACAGAGGTTCTCAGTACGGCCTGTGCTCTGACAGCACATGATAAACCCAAGTGCACTTCTGTGCAAAAGAGAGAGAGAGAAAGACACACACAGACAGATAGGTATTGAGTGAACAAAATTCATATCATAA
Source organism: Pitta sordida (assembly GCA_013390025.1). Taxonomy (NCBI): domain Eukaryota; kingdom Metazoa; phylum Chordata; class Aves; order Passeriformes; family Pittidae; genus Pitta; species Pitta sordida. Next base: position 61,870 of record WEKX01009319.1, on the reverse strand, counting down.
CTCGTCAAATAGTGTTAAAATAACTTCCACAGTTTGAAAATACATAAATATTACTTCAACTATAATCACAGAATCACAGAATTTATAAGGTTGGAAAAGACCATAGAGATCATTGACTCCAACCTATTACCTATTACCTAACCTATTGCCAACCTATTACCTAACACACCATCCCATTATCTAGATCATGTCACTAAATACATCACCCAATCTTTTCTTAAACACCTCCAGGGACTGCGATTCCACCACCTTCTTGGGCAGTCCATTCCACTGAGAAATCACTCTTTCTGTGAAAAAGTTCTTCCTAATATCTAGTCTAAACCTCCCCTGGTGCAGCATAAGACTGTGTCCTCTTGTTCTGTCACTGGTAGCCTGAGAGAAGAGACCTACACCCACCTGACTGCAACCTCCTTTCAGGTAGTTGTAGAGAGCAGTAAGGTCTCCCCTGAGCCTCCTCTTTTCCAGATTGAACCACCCCAACTCCCTCAGTCACTCCCCATAAGGCTTGTTCTCCAGACCCTTCACCATCCTCTTCGCCATTCTCTGGACACGTTCAAGCAACTCAACATCTTTCTTAAACTGAGGGGCCCAGAACTGCACACAGTACTCAAGATGTGGTCTGACCAGTGCCAAGTACAGGGGAAGGATAACTTTCCTACTCCTACTGGCCACACTATTCCTGATACAGGCCAGGATACCATTGGCTTTCTTAGCCACCTGAGCACACTGTTGGCTCGGATTTAGTTTCCTGTCTACCAATACTCCCAAATCCCTCTTGGCTTGACCACTCTCCAGCCACTCAGCCCCCAGCTGATAGCAATGCACGGAGTTATTATGTCCAAAGCGAAGAACCTGTCACTTGGACTTGTTAAATCTCATTAGTACTATCTCAGTCTGTAAGTAGGATAAATCAGCCTCTCCAGTGATGATAACCTTCCTGCATCTTAACCTGTATCTGTTTTTTAATAATTGTTGTTTACTGAGATAACTTAAAACTGGATATTAAGAGCTAGCACAGAAATAAAGAACATTAAAATGAACTATTTGACAAACACGAATGGAAGAATGTATTGAGTCTGTCTGAGCCCATAGCAGCCCTCGCAATGCTGTGCTTTAGAAGGGTGTTGATAAGACACAAGTGCTTTGACTACAGCTGGGCACACGTTGGGACTAATGTCCCTTCCCCCCAACTGAAGATGAGATTCTGGGAGGGGACATGAGCAGGCCAGCTGACCCAGACTGACCAAAGGGATATTCCATACCATATGACATCAGCTCAGATATAAAAGCTGAAGAAGGGAGCAGGAAGGGGAACATTCATTGCTCTCAGTGGCTGCCTTCTAAGACCGTTGACATGCGCAGGAGCCCTGCTTCTCTAGATGTGGATAACACCTCTGCTGATGGGAAGTAGAGATTAATTCTTTTGCTTTGCTTCTGCACGTGCTTTGCTTTGCTTTGCTTTATCTTTGCTTATATTAAACTGCCTTATTCCAACCCACTCTTTGTATATCATCTTGTTATTCAGGACTGAGTGAGCGTTTGGGCCCTTGGCATCCAGCCAGAGTAAAACCCATTACAAAGAGACAGCAGAAAATTACAGAATCTATTTAAAAAACAAGATGTCAGCCTATAGATAAATGAACCTATTAGAATGCAGTAATTGTATTTGGCATCTCCTTTTAATTCCACCTGGGAAGGTAAAACATGATACAGCTGCTCCTGGCAGGATGGCAATGATGTACAGACTGATGAGAAATTTTTCCAAACATGACCTACCTTCCCCAAGAGCCAGATTGACAGAAGAGCAATGAAAGGAAAGGACTAGTTTTTGTTATTTCTTTTCCATCACAGATTTCTCTTTTCTGAGCAAACCAGACATTTGAAAAAAAAATCAATGGCAGCTTTTTAAGAAGGGATTAATTTGTTAGCTGTCACTCATTTAATTCCTGTTTATGTTTCTATGTCCTCAAGCAAGCAGATGATAAGGTTCTGAGGTAAAAAGGATTGGATAAAATTTCACATTGCAATATGGTAATAAGCTCATTAAATACCAAATTGATTTGCTAATTAATTAATCCCTTCAATATCTTTCTTGGCTACTGTTAGTTTTCTGCAGCTTTTTATTGCTCTTTGTTCTTCACACTAGGAAAATGAGAACTATGGGGTTGAAGTATGCATCCGGGAACACTCTCCAGTGAGATCCCTGTGTGTTACCAGGGTGTCTAAGGTGGAATCCAACTTATTCTAGAAGAGAGGGAGTTTTCAGCAGAGCATTTGGTTGGAAATCCTAACTCCGTGAACAATTGTCTCATGTAGCTGCTTCAGTCCATTGATCTGACTGGCACATGCCAACCCCAGCTGTCTCAGTGGGGCCTCGGGGAAGTGGTGGTGAAGGACACAAGCAACTCTTCTTCCCAGGATTTAAAGCTTATCAGCTTCTCATTTCTTGTAATTAGTTTTTGTGTGGATATGTGCAGGGAGTGTGGCTTGAGAAAAACGCTTCTGATTTTGAGTTGTTATTACTTTGAATTTTTATTTTAATTAGTGTCAGAAGCACTTAGAATTTTAAGAAGAAATTCTTTCAAGATGCATTTAAAGCAAAAAAACCCCCAAAACCCCACAAATAAACCAACCAAACCTTCAAAACCCGAACTGAAACTATTTTAATGAAACTATACTGTGGGAAAAGCACTGTAAACATTTTGTGATATCCTCTGCCTTAAGGAGCTGACATCAAAAGAGGTAAGAGACAGGAGGAAAACAAAGCTATGTGTAATTTTGACATGTTTCACTACTGGCATAGTAGTCTCTGGTAAGATTCCAGCATGGCTGCAGCAGATGGAAAAGATACTGAGGTAGATGTGGGGAGAGTAAGTCTCCACTGACAAAAAGAGAAATAGTCTGTAATTTCAGTTTAAACACTAGAGCTTGGAGTCATCTCACCCATGTTAAAGGTGACATTAGAAGGAACTTTTTCACAGAGAGGGTGATCTCTCAGTGGAATGGGCTGCCCAAGGAGGTGGTGGAGTCACCGTCCCTAGAGGTGTTTAAGAAAAGGTTGATGTACTTGGTGGCATGACCTGGATATTAGGGTAGTGTGTTATAGGTAGGATGGTGTGTTGGTAGCTGGATGGCAACAGGTTAGGTAACAGGTTTGGCTAGGTGAGGTAATAGGTGATAGGTTGGACTTGATGATCTCTACGGTCTTTTCCAACCTTACTGATTCTGTGATTCTGTGATTCTGTGATTTCGGGTGCTCCCTTCCCCTTACGGGAGGGATGTCAAACACGCCCAAAGCACACCGGTGGCTCTGACATGGCCACAAGGGCTTCACGCCAGCCTACGCCGGTGTAGCCTTGAGGCAGCACGCCCCAGAGGAGCCCAGGGGCAGATCCATCATCAGCCGGCCTCTGCCGGGGCCCGGGCCCGCAGCACCGGCGGAGCGCCGCGAGGACGGGC
>WEKX01009319.1:30470-56324 GCA_013390025.1 Pitta sordida | reverse complement strand
TGATACTTTCTTTAGAGCAGATTGTAGAGCCACATTGTATTCGTATGTCTAATTCAGATGACTGACAAGAATAAACTTGGTGCTTTGGCAAGTTCCTAATAGTGTTCTAAATATGTTTTGGTACTAGGAGTATCATTGGCATTCCTGCCCAGTTGCAAATGGTAAATATTGTTCACTTTTACAGGCTAGAGATTGAGCTGTTGTGAGTGGCTTAATTTTTAAGAGATGCAATCAAATAAAATCAAGGCTATAACTAGGCCTAGGGACGTGGTTACTTTTGCAGTGTGGAAGACTAACTCATCTGCATTGCTTCATTGTGACTGCTGAAATAGTGAAAGCATGTGGAAAGAGGAGGTCAAATCTTGAGTTTCCATTCTTGTGCTCTTGCTTTCCCCTGGAGATTAAGGAGGCAAATGTTCTTTACTTTTGGGATTTTCTGTGTATCACTACATCAGAGTTCCTAGGCTCACTTTCTCTTCTAATTTTCTTTCACATGCAGGATAGTGTTGAAGGTTCAGTTTCTGTTACAAAGCAGAGAACAGGATCCATTGGAGATCGCCCAGCAAGACCTACTCTTTTGGAACAAGTATTGAATAAAAAGAGGCTGGTAAGTCTTGTTTGCTTAGAGGTTTTGAACACTGCCTTTATTTATTTAACTGTCACTGTAGTGAAAGAAGATAAGTTTAAGATTGTACAGTGCATGTGTATGTTTTCAAATTTGAAGTGTGCCTCAGCCTCTCTTTGAAGAATTCTAAGATAGCTGGATTTGTTGTTCTCTGCCATTTTAACTGAGGTTGTGTATGTTGGTAGCAATAGACATAGTTATTTCTTCAGGGTAGATAGTGTTTATAGTGTAACTGAGGTGGTTTTAGCTGGTTAAACCAAAGATGTAGGTACAGCAGTGTATGGACCTCAGGTCTGATAGAAGCTTTAATCTTGGTGGTGTGTTTTATAAGTCGTAGATGTAGATGTATCATATCACATTTAAAATGCTGTCTATGCGTGTTGATGAACTGTAAACAGTATGACTCCTATTTGTAGACAAATAGCATGTGTTGTAAGTTTTTAAACACTTCCGTTGCTCCTTTAAAGAATCAAACCCGTTGAAGAGAAATATTTCAGTACTTACAGTGTCTTTGGCTTCCTCATTGCAGTTTTCATTCCTTGTGGCTGTGCAGCTGTTTTGAAATGCTGGGAAATTCTGAACACTCAGTGAACACGGCATCATACTGAGTTGGAAGGGATCATCAAGTCCAACTCTCTGTCTGTAGAGAGACTACCTAAAGCTAAAACATGTGGTTTAAGGCATAGTCCAGAATGCTTCAACTCTTTGACAAGAACATGAGCTTTGCTGCAGAATTACAGCATTTTAATGATTTGTTTATTATGCTATTTTTGAGCAATCTGCAGAGGGAAATGTAGAAATTGACTCAAAACTGAAGCATCATTGAGAAGTGTTTGTTTTCAATATGTCAGTAGATTCCTCCTGTTTGCTATATTTATGTGTTTTTTGCAATACTGTATATTCTTTATATTCTGAATCTGCTTTCAGGACATGTATTAGTGCTGCTTCTGGTTACCTGCTGGTTTCCTGAAACAGTTCCTAGATGCCCTGTGAACTTGTTCTGTAGTTCTGCAGCATTTAGTTGAACTCTTTTTTGGATGGGTGTCCTGGTTGTGGCTGGGATACAGTTAATTTTCTTCACAGTACCTTGTATGGGTCTGTGCTTTGGGTTTGTGATGAAAAGAGTGTTGATATCACAGTGTTGTTTTAGTTATTGCTGAGCAATGCTTCATTCCAAAGCAGGGAGGGATCAGGGGAAGGAGTGAACAAGAGGCTGTTGCTTAGTTGTCTGCCGGGCTAAAGCAACAGCAATGGGTAATGCCCAAATTGATTTAATAGAAAAATATCATAATAGAAATATAATCACTGTGGTAGCTTTTTAACATGCCTGAGTTCTCTAAAGTAAAGTTCACTTTTTCTTTCAGTCCCTGCTCAGAAGCCCAGAAGTAGTGCAGTTTCTACAGAAACAACAGCAACTGTTAAGTCAACAAGCTTTGGAAAAAAGACAGCAACAGTTTCAAGGAGCACCTGGGTAATGAGAACAGATCAATGACCTGCAGATGAGTCTGATGCTGAAGGAGGGATAGGGTCCATATTTTATATAAATACAAAAAATCTCAATGTTTAAAGGAAAATGAAAGTTGCTGCTGTTATGTATTTGTTTTTCTTTGCACTTTTGAGGTTTTGAGCTGGGTTGTGTCTGCAAACTTGTGAGAATCGTAGAAGGGACTGGGTTGTATTAAGGTAACTTCCCAGTCTGACCAATCACACTGGGAGTGTGACCAGAGACTTGAAGGGCTGGGGCTGAAGCCCCTTCACTGTAGGTTGCTCCAGTAACCTGATGGGTGCCCCACTTGACTCCCTACAAACCCCACTCACACACAGTCAGACCAGGTTTCCTTACAGGTTCAACCCCAGGTTTCCTATGGCAGAGTCTCAGATGTCTTTATTCCATTAAGCAATTCATTCACAGCATAGTAACACATAAACAGCTCAAGCTGGTGTCTGAAGAGGGTGCCCCAACAAATGCTATTTTGTTTACCACACCCTTCACCAGCTAATGACCTCCCTCTCGCTATTTTACTCCCAAGAGCTAAGACTGTGCAGGTCCTTTGACCTTGCTTTTCTTTATGGCAAACCCAGCTCTCAGAAGAATCTGAATTATTCTTTTTCCCTTCTAGAACACTTCTTCTGCCTTACTGCCACACACAGTGATGATGTCAATATATTGTTGATATTCAGAGGCATCATCAGGAAATTAAGAAAATTGCATTTGCAATGTCAGTTGTAGTGCACCACTCAGCTGCCTTTGATTCCAGCTCATACTAGAGCATGTCCAGCATAGCAGCACTAAGTGGTGGTATTACCTTGTTTAGGCCATCATAGTCTGCTGTTGACCTGCACCCTCCATCAGACTTTTGCACTTGCTGTATGGGACTAATAAAAGATGAGGGAGTCTTGCTGGTCATTTCTTGGCTCTCCAGTTAATAAATCAGCTCATGGTTGGGAGCCAGGGCTGGTGTGATATAGCCACCAGTGCACTCTTTTGGTAGCAATTGGCACTTGCTGGTTTTCAACTTGAGCAATCCCAAAATGAAGGGATCTTCTGAGAGGCCAGGTAGGGTAGATAGCTGCTTGATCATCTCTGTATTCTCATCAGCTGCACCAAAAGCCCATCAGAACTCCTTTGGACACTTGAAGTACCTTCTTCTGAAACAGTCAATGCCAGGGATACAAGAGATCTCTGTGCCTGTCATGATCACAGAATCACAGAATATTTTGAGTTGATAGGTTGCTTTTCCCACATGGCCCCTGTTTTGCTCACCTCAGGCTCTAATACAGACAACTCCTGGCATCCCTGTCACTCCAGAGATCCAGATGGATTCTCTGCACTCCTGTGTCTTGATGGCACCAGTGTGCACTGATATCCACCAAAGCTCTATACCTCTGTGGATATGATGTGCCAGACCATCGAATCCACACAGTCCAGTGCACCTGGTTATCCCTTTCCTCTTTCTGGCCGAAGGCAGGGATCCTCTATTCCTGTTCCTGGTCAGAGGATTCACTATCTGACCTTTGTGATACCAGACCAGAAGTCTCCTTGCCAGAATCAAGGGAAGGGATTTCAGGTTTTTTACACCTGGGAGATAGCTGATTGCTTTCGTATGTCTCTGTGTCAGCTACATGGACAGCTTTCTTGGATGAGTCTTTAACAGCTCTCTTCCCTCTTAGTTCATGTACATGGGCTTCTAGCTTAAAGTGGGGTCACCATCCCACTTCTTCATGTCTTCCCCTTGATTGTACAGGAAGATCGTGTGGTGCACCAGTGGCATGCACCTGGGTTTCCTTTTCTGTCTGACCAGGGCAGAAGACGACCGATCTCTTTGGCTGCCCCTGACAGTTAAGGTGCCGGTCCATACAGATGTGTAAATACAAAGATTTTTTTAAGAAGTTGTGGAGCAAGAAAGACACTATTTCTACTGCTGGTGTATCCATTTCCAGGTAATAGTACATTGCTCCCAAGCTGTTGGAATATGGTGCGGTGTTGGTTTGAATCACCTTCATGCACATGGCCTATGTACAAGGAACATCCTCAGGGTCTTCAGGAACCTTATCACTTTTTAGGTTACTATAGGTAACTTACTGGTAATTCTGTCAAATACTGGATACCTTCATCTTGAGTGATCCACTTCTTTGGGAAATTCACAATATCTTCCTTAAATGGCTATCTTGCCTTCATACTTCTGAAGAGCCATCTCCTGAGACTGCATATTGCTGCCTCTTTCCCCAATTTCTCTTTCAATTCCTGTATCTCTAGCCCAGGGATCCCAGCTGTTTGGTTTCGTGACCTTCTAATTGCTGACTGTCGACCCTGTTATCCCAGCATCAAATAAAGAATTGCCTCCCTTGGGCTGCTGGCCCCTGTCCCAGGACACAGTTGGCTTTTGAGCTGCAAAGCACACATTGCTGGCTCATGTCTAGCCTCTCATCCACCAGCACCCCCAAGTCCTTCTCAGCAGGGCTGCTCTTGATCTGTTCATCCCCCAGCCTGTATTGATACTGGGATCTGTCCCTGTCCAGGTGCAGCACCTTACACTTGGTCTTGTTAAACCATATGATATTCCTGTGGGCTCATTTCTTGAACTTGTCCAGATCCCTCTGCGTGGCATCCCATCCCTGTTACGTCAGCTACACCACTCATCTTGGTGTAATCTGCAAATCCGAGGATTCTACTTTTTAATGATTTTTAAAATGTCATGTTTAATTTTTAATAAAAACCTGTTTATACATAGTAGCAATGTTAAGTGATACACCCTTTTCCTGCCAAAGTCTTCCATTAAATTAACATTTTTCTATATAAAGATTTACAGTTAAAGAAGTCAGTCTTTGATGACAATCATTGAAGAAAGTCAGTTACTTTCTGTGGAAGTTGTGAAGTAGTTTTGAAGTTGAGCCAGTCCTGTGGTGTGACCTAACAGCAATTGCTCAGGGACATGAGAAATTTGTGTCCAGTAGAATCTTGCACTAAAGGCCATGAACATGCCATCAAGAAGTCCATCTAGTGGCTCAGAAAGGTACAAACAGATGATCCTCCTGCTGTCTGTTCATTATCTGCAAGCTGAGTAGGTTTGAAATGCTTTATTGCACATAGCATGTGAAAGAACTTGTGTTTAAAAGTTCCAAAAGAGATAACTGACAAAGAACTTTAAAGAAGAATTAGGTGGAACTTATGAAACTGAGAGTTGGACCTTGCTTTGTGGAGCTATTTGTGATGACCAAATTCCTACATGTGGAATATAACTTAATTACAGATTAGAATATCACTTGTTTTTAAGTGACTAAGTTAAATGTTAAAGCTTTTAACTTATAATAACAAAGTGATCCAAAACCTAGATCTTCTAAAAAAAAAGTACTTAAAATTCTTCCATTAAGACAACAGGTACCTTATCAGCTGCAGTGCTATACTTCTTAGATTTGCATCCAGTTCAGAGGATCATGCAATTGATTGGATTAAGAATCCAAACACTCTATTTAAGTGGTAATTCCGAAATTTTGTTTTTAAAACAAATTTCTGTATTAAACCACATTTCTAATAGAGGTTATCCCAGTGGGGTTGGTGCTTACTATAAAGTATTGCTTTGATATTGTAGCAGTTTGATTCATGAAATAGTATCTTTCCAGTAGTGTTTGTTAGTCTTACGGGTTTTAACAAGCTGTGATGTTTGTATGTATAAAATTTGTTTGGTAGGGGTTTATTGTATTTAGTATTGTGCAAGTTGTTATTTAAAAAAGAACATGAAAAACTTTGTATATCTGGACCAATAAGTTTATGAGTAAAATCATTGTTTTTCTTTAAAAAACAGAGCATGTTCTTTTTTATTCTGATAAATTTTTATAATTTTTTTTTCCTATACTAAAACAACCAGCCCTGACTAGATGGCATTTTGTGTTCCAAGGCTCTTGTTATATAAAGTTATTTTATGTTTAGGTAAAATCAGGTTACCTTTCAGAATATATGTGAAAATGTAATTGGCAAAAATTGAAGAATAAAGTATTTGATTTTGTTTTAAATGGTCAGCTTATGAAAGGTGGACAGCTTATTTAGGTGAGCAGATTTGATTAAGCTTTTAAAAAACCCAAACCCTCGTGGTAGAAAAGTGTCACAAGGCGTGTTTGTTAAGACAGCTGCACAAGTTGGTTATGTCAAAACAAATGAAACTTGTTGAAGCTGAGCACAGAGGTGTTCAACACAGTGCAGCTCACCTATCCTATATTTTTGTTGGTCTGTGATACCAGTGCCTGATGTTCTTGTGCAGTTATTGGGAGACGTGCTGATAGCAGGGCTGTCCTGTTTAGACAGAGTATTGGATGGGATTCCCAAGCTGTGTGTGAACCCAGCAGTGTCTGTGGCTCCGTGACCCATTATGTCATCTACTGCACAGCTGCAAGTCTGTCTTTCCACTAGTGTCGGTCTGGTCCAGAGTGAGGGCTTCTGTCATAGGGCAGCTTCACTGCTCATTGTCTGCCTGTCAGATTAGAGCTGCCTCCTTCAAAAGTAAGCTGAACCACCCTCTAGAATCATCAAATCTACCACAGAACAGCAAAGAATTCATATACGATACATGCAGATTTTATACTGTATTAATTTTCAATGCATTTTCCTGTGTCTAGCATTCCATCAGTCAGTACAATCACTAATTGTCTTGCCTAAGACTGACTTGTATGAATAAAGGCATTCCAAATGCTTCAATTCCCAAAGTCACTTCTGGTCAGACTCAGATCTACAGCTTTCCATGGCCAATCTCTTTCAAAGAGAAGAATGGGAGACAATAAAGAAAGGAGCTCTTAAATCAGAAATACCTTTATTAACAGTAAAACACAAGATGTGAATAATCCCTTTTACAATAGAATAATTTCAGCCAAAGAAAATGGAGTGTGTTAAAAAGTATATTGTTCAAACATCAGACTAAATTTGTTGACTTCAGAATGCCTCAAATCAAATGCAGCAGGAGGAATGCTGTGAAAACATCCACTTGGTTTGCAGTTGTTGCATCTTTCTTGATATGACATAGCATGGAGTAGAAAACTCTGGGGCTGATTGGAGGACTCAGAGCTGCCCTGATCTCTTGGGCTCCTGAAGCTATGTCTGAGATTTTTCATTCTCAGGAGTCCAAGTATTGTTTTTATACAGCAATCTGTGCTGGTTTATAGAGTACCATGAACCATGAATAATACTTGTGGATGGTGCAGATATTTTGCTTTGCTTCTGATGGAAAAGAGAGGGTGGAATTGTTCATAGACAGAAGTGACTATTAAATTTAACTACGACTTATAGTGCTTTTCTGCACCAAACTAGTTGCTCGTACTTAGCACACACACAACTTACACAAATCCACCATTTTAGCCCCTTGACTGCACAGAACTTTGCAACCTTTCGGCTTCATTGTTCCAAAAAAAGAGACACGTTTCCTCACTTTCTTGTCTCACTTCTCAGCCACATTTATATCACAGAGGTGACGCAGAAGTGAGGGTTTAAATTGCTAACACTGACTTATTTGCAGAAAGTGTGCTGGGATGCATTTAGCTTTTACTTTAGAAGTATGTATTACTATACATATTATCATTAAAATCTCCCAATTGCTTGAGGAAATGAAGAAAATTTATCTGAGTATGCATTATCTCTGCTCATCATTATGTTTGTTCCCTTGCTCTCTTGTTTGCAAAACTTCCCATGGACTAACTGTGAATTAACAAGACAAGACACACTTTAGCATCAAATAAACCACTTCAAAATATAATGTGCTCACTCACTACTCTGAAAGTGCAAGAGTTTGGACTTTACCAAGTTTTCTAGCTTTTCTTTGCTGATGAGGTCTGTATTTAAAATTAACTGGTTGGTCTATTTCATCCTATGCTATTCATATGCAATATTATTTGAATACTAACACAGAATATAAAATAGCAGCATCCATGGATAATAAAAACACTATGACTGAAGATCTAAGATCTGTTCACAATTAGCTGCAAATGTTCACATTGGCTATAACTGAAGAGTGACTGACTCTGGAGGACATAGTAGTTATATCTACATTGCCTAAGAGACATGGCCTGCAAATTAGATTTGTTACCTGTACAGGCACCAAGATTTGCAAGCATGGCCCACATGCAAGTGGAGGTGTCCTCTTGGTGGGACTCTCATGCCCGTTACCTCCCTGGCAGGGAAGTGTGGCATCAATCTGGCAATGTGATGTAAGGCACACCTGGGCAAGCTGTCTGGAAACCCTGGGGTGAACAGGTAACAGGATTCTGGCTGCTCCTGGTCATTCTGGAGCGTAATGTAAATAGATGATGGGTACAAACCAAAGGCTGTGTTGTTTACTGCTGCCCCACATGCAGAAATGTCTGCACTAGAAACTGAACAAAGACTAAATGCCCACTCAGGCTTCTTGTATCTTACAGAAAGGTACTCGAGGAGCTGCCATGAGGAAGAAGTGCTTTCAGTGACTGGAGTAAAGCCTCCAGGTTGAGAAGCTTTTTATTCACAGATTTAAAGTCTCATATAATCTCTCTCCCCACTGCAAGATGGGACCAACTCTGTCAAGCTCTTTTTTGATGGTGACCTGACCTCTTACTTGCTCTGAGGGAAGCACACTTGTCCTTCTTAGGTACTGTTAAAAATGTGATTTCACAGCCAGGAGTCCCCATGAAAGTTCCTGCTGACTCCATTTTCCTTTGGACACTGCAATTTCCCACCTGTGCATGAAGTGAGCTCATTTATCACAATTCCCAGGTAGATGCTCTATATAGACCACATCTTTCAGTTGTGCAGTTTCTGTTCAGACTTCATCTTTCTTTGAGGAGCACACACTGGATGTCCTTATAGTGTCCTTGAACAGTTGCACCAAAGCTGAACTCAGATTTGCAGTGAGGCAGTGGGTAATCTTTCAAGTGCAGTTCCCAGATGCAGCCAGAGCCTACTCTCTGCATCACATGGGACACCATTTGCCCCTACATATCAAATGCCTTAATCTAAACAGGTCTTCACGATTCTTTTGGATGTGAATGTAAAAAGCTCTAGAGAATACAGTGGCTGTCCAAGCATGTATTGCCTTGATGTCCCCAGCCATGACCACTGAGTTTGTCTGGTCATACACTCCCTCCTCCTCCTCAGTCTCTTCATCATCTCAGTGTATTTCTGGCTACTTAAACAACCATAACTTGTTAATCCTCCATAAAAATCTCAGCCCCATCGTTGGGGTTTCCACTTAGAAAGGCTTGGGTTCACATATCCAAGTAATTCTGCCCTCCAGGTTTCTCCAGAGCAAGGAACTGTTGCCTTTGGCTTGGAGAGCACCTGGGACATCATCATCATAAAATGGTTTGCGTTGGAAGGGACCTTTAAAAATCATGAAATCCCAGTCCCCTGCCATGGGCAGGGACACCTTCCTCTAGAATAGGCTGCTCAAAGCCCCATCCAACCTGGCCTTGAACACTTCCAGGGATGGAGCATCTGTAACTTCTCTGATCAACCTGTGCCAATGCCTCACCATTCTCAACACCAGTAAAGAATTGACTCCTAATATCTAATCTAAACCTACTCTCCTTCATTTTAAGGCCATTACTCCCTTGTGCTACCACTACATTACCTTCTGATGATAGAAGTCTAAATTCTGAGCAGCACTTCTCAACTTTGCAAAAATGGTACTTAATTACCCTATGACTCATTAACCTTTTTTTGTTGTGTTTAATTTTGTGTTTCATTCCCTGGGGAGACCGGGAAGAGGTCAATAGTACAGAGGATGTAATGTTTCTTCCCTGTGCTTAGCACTGCATAGTGCTCAAGTATTCCTGAAAGCTGTAGTTGCACCAGAGAAGTCTTGATCCAAGAAAATTAATCTTGTACTTGAGACCACTTCAAAGTTACTAAATTTGATCAGGCTCCTTTATAAATTGTTTCCATCTAGTCAAGAAGCAAACAGTCGCTGCCTGAGCTGCCTCTGTAAATCCAGCTCTTTGTGCAACTCCTCAGCCACTGGTGAGACCTATTTGTAGAGCAGGAAGGCAAAGGTGGGTGTTGTAATCCGGGAAAAACAAGGGCAGATTAGATAAAGTTACAGTCACAAATGCCTTATTTTCTTCATTTTAAGAGCAGTGTGGTGGAGATGATGTTTACAGAGAGAGATGTTTGCAGTGTTGATTTTATGCTGAGGGGAACACTAATACCTCATAACTCTGTCCTGCACTGAACTCATGCAGAAATAGCTGAGGATAAACATGCTCCATCCTGAAACTGTCACTGCTAACAGAAAGCTCCTTCCTGTGGCAACCAATTATCACTGAATCTCCCTGCAAACCAACGGGATAATGGATATATTGGAAGAGATCTCAGGAGGACATAAATTCTGATGCCTTGTTGAGGACAGGGACCACATGGAGAAGGCTGCCCAGGGTGGTGAGAGTCGTTACACAGTACCTACTGGAGACATGGAAGGAATTTCCTCAGCTCCAGCTGATGTTACTTCTGGCCACAGTTCCCCTTTATGCTCCTGACATATTATCCTTCGGACTGAGCATGGCAAAACATGACAAGGAGTCAATGCTTGTGGTGTGGCCACTGATAGGGAGGAAAGACGTGCTGCAGTTGTGAGTTCTACAGCCACTGCTGTAGAGGATGGGACTGAGGCATCCCAGCAGCAGTACCACTGGGTGGATTTGCTCCCATCACTGCTGGATGCAAATGGCACATTAATACAGGTGCTGCTGAAGAACTGGCAGCAATTAAAGTTGTCTTTTCTTGACTTTTTAATAGGAAAACAAGTGGTCTATGTACCATGATGAATGTGCTTTATGCCTCTCTGCCTGATCAAACTCACACTGCTGCCTGCTGATGTGTGATACTCCTCCACAGAAACGTGCAGGAGACTATGAACTGTTGATGGCTCAAAAAAAAATTTAAAAATTCTGCCTTCAACTATATAGTCTCCCTGTGAGTGGTTTTAAATCTCTCAAGAAGACTATCTCCAGAGCTTGAGTATTCATGAGTACATTTAAAGGCCTTAAATTGACTACAAGTTGATAGATTTATGAACACCTTTTAGCAGAAAATATCTCCTTCCAAAATCGAGAGACATTAAATTTGGAGACAAAGTTGAAGTGCTGGAAAACCTGAATTTTTAATTGAGTTCAATTCACGTATACTAGAGAAGGCTGTGAAAGACACTTTGCTCAAAAATAAAGGGAAATAGATGGTTTATTAACCTTACTTTTTATCACTGCATCTGGGCAGGAGTCATCTTCCTATTTATTTGTTTGCCTCATCCATTGTTACCACTTCTCCCATATACTGTGAACTCTCCCCTTCTCTTGGCAAGGAGCTGTCAGCTCCTGTGTGTTTGCACAGCATTTCATACAGTGGGATAAGACCCCAAAGACCACCAAAATAGAAAACAGTTGACACAGTAATACCAACCTTCCCAAAACCTAACAACTCTCAGATGGCCATTGGCTTCACTTGCCCAGAATCAAGTCCTCTGATCAAACTTTCAGCAAATAGTTAAGTTTGCTGAAATTCATTTCATTCTAATGCAGACATTTGAAAGAGGTCAGAAGAATCATGCTCCAGAAATTCCTCTTTACTAACTAGTAAGGCAGTATTAAGATGACTACCTTAAATGAGATGCATATATGGACTGCATGGAAACCAAATCCTATGCGTATAAGGATTACTATAAAAGTAGACACAAGAGAGAAAAAGCTGCTCTGAATGTAGTAGCTTCCATTCAAACAACACAGACACTTAACTGAGCAAGCATCCTTACTAGGATGAGAAAGCTAGCACATCTTCCTTAAGGTTCAGTTTTGGGTATGTCCAGTGTAGCAGTCCAGATCTGAGCTGGTGACCCCGAGTTCCCCTTATGCTCTAGGACGACATAAGCGTGCTCAGGGCATGGTGTATTTCGCCTGCTTGACATACCTGTCTTACGATGAAATGAATGATGCCTCAGAAGAACCTGCTTCTCTTCACTGGCCATCCAGTTTTTCAGCATTGGCAGAAAATGAGTTCTGGAGCTACCCAAGAGCAGATGCACCTCAGAACATCTCCTTTTGCTCTCTGTGAGGAACATGACAATGCTCAGAATGTCTAAAAGCAACTCCTAGGTTTAACTCCATATTCTGAGGGGTAGGAGGTTTCAGCCTAAAAGGCACGAAAGACTCTAGGATAAAGGACAGAGCTAGATCCTAGACAGGAGAGGTAATTTTCTCTGTCCTTAGCTGCTAAGAAAGCAAAGAAATGAGAATCATGAAAAGGTGCTCATACTAGAGCAAAGGTGCTCCTGGAGAAGAAGTGCAATAAACATGTTACCAGTACCTTGGTACAGTATCACTGATGACAGAGGGAGTTGAGGAAAATGCATTTTTCCAAATCAACGTCTCTCAAGTCTGCTAAATAGTAAATGACGCAGCTGGCATTTCTGTGTAATATTATTATTATTGTATTTCATTGCTGCAAGAGACTCAAGTTTTTGCTATCTCACAATGACACTGCTGATGTCAAATGGTGACAGAACAGGGTTCTTGGCATTTCCAAATTTCCTATACAACTTGCTATTACTGCTTAAACATAACAATAATTTATCCTTCTGTGACCTGAAACTTCTGCAGGCAGCTGAAGATGCATTCAAATTAAGTAACATTGTTAGTTTACTTACTGTCTTTCCAGGGAATATTATTCCCTTTGCATATGTGATATAGCTGAAGATTTCAGGCATCCTCTTCTAATTACGCAGCAAAATGTGTAGCACCAGATATTGCATAAGAAGAAATGAAATATTCTGTAAAACATTTTTTTTCCTCCTGATACTTCTGGCGTGTTCCAGGGAGGAAGGACCCTTTCTGACCCTTAAAGCAAAACAATTTTCAATAGACTGTTATGCCTGGAAAGAAATAGCACCCAACTCTTTCAGCAGAATGATAGAGACCATCAGAATGTATTAAAGAGTTTCACCTGCCTCCTCAGAGAAGGTTACCAAGTGAACAGCATTTTACAAGGCTAGCTCTGTGGAAGAGGGTATGGAAAATAGGTTTCCCTACTTACAGAAGGAACACAGACAAGGTTCTGCACATATATTCATTCACTCTTTGCTTGTTCATGGCTTACACTGCCTTGCCATCCTCTGCAGGCAAGGCCAAAGCATGGCAAATGATGAAACCTGTATCTAAACATCCATGGGGATACACGGAGTGACTGGCTGGTGAGGCCCCTCTGTCAGACCCAAGCGATGCAGTCAGATCCTGAGGACTGGCCCAATGCAGTGGATGGATGTGACTGACTCTCACCTCCTTCTCATTGCATCCTGTGTGCATGGGGCATCCTGCTCCCAGTACGGAGACTATCCCAAGGTGAACGATAAAGCAACTATTTGCTTCTTCCATGCACACTTCATTTCCCTTTTTTGAATCACAGTTCAAGCCCCTTTTAGGTGTATTCTTGGTATCAGCACAGTAGTCTTAACTATAGACAGTCCTAACTTTAAAACAAACTACATCAATACTGTATAATGGATAGGACTCAGTTCACATGCCAAATACATATGCAAGTTTGTATGTACTTCGCAAAAAAGCACTTGACGTTAATTAGTTTTTTAACTCATAGGCATATATTTCAATATTATTTTTCCTTAGGCATTGTTACTTTTCAGTGCAGCAGTACCATACCCTACTGTGTTAACAGTAACAGACTACTCAGTTGTGTGTGGAATGCTCTCATAAGGCTCCAGTGCTGTGCTGTGTCTGGAGGGCTCTCTCCTCCTGTCAAACCCTAGGGGAGACAGACGTACCTCAGCTCCTCAGAGGATTTGTTGTCCTATCAAGCTTTGCAGTAGGGAGACAGACTGGAATTGCAATTTAGTCCTTCAGCTCACTAGATAAAAGCCATCTCTATGCGTAAGTCCTGTGCACCACCTAAGGTCCTATTTTAGACCTGCAATTAGGATGTAAAATGGATATAAATGGCACAGAGATCTGACTTTGGTTGCCTGCAGAGGGGTGAATTTCACCTACTAGGAACAGCTACAGTCAGGTTTCTGAATCCACATGTAAGTGCTGAGAATTCACACCATTTACTGGCTTGGCTGGGAAATGAAGATGCTCACAGGAAATGTTTGACACTTTTGCAGGAATTTGGCTTATTTTGTACTAGAGAACAGATATGCTATACCTGAATTTCTAAACTTGTTGTACTGGCATCAGAGTAACTAGAAACCACAAAACGTAGCGTCAAAAAGGAAAAAAAAAAGAGTAGACTATGTATATATATATTTACATCTACATACATCTACATATAGAAGCTTCTGTTCACTGGGAATTCTATAAGCCACTGCCTGCAATAGCATCCATCCTAAGGGAATCCTAGAGATGATTCTTAAGAGACTGAGGAGATGGGGTTGTGAGGTGAGCCCATCTGTGTCAGCACCTTATCCAGCCATTGCAATGGTCCATGCAGGTGGATCTCAATCCAGCAGGGCGTGCTTGTAACATCTTGGCGATGATACTCTGCTCCCCAGCCCTATAAAGAACCAAAAAGTGAGGGTTGTTTTTTTCAAAAAACCCAAAACATTAAACCACAACTCCAGTGCCGACAGTCTAACACAGGTAGTCCACCACCCAATTTTCCAAGATTTAATGCTTTATCCTAGGGATGATTTTCCCTAGAAACTTTTCTGCTTTTTAAGGTCATTGTTATCATAATTACCAGCAACTCTACACTATTAAATTAAAAATCTCAGTCACACTTCCAGGTGCTGAGAACAACTGACATGGAAAGTCCTGTTTCCAAGCTTGGCTGCCTGCAAACAGCCCATGGGGAATGGTCTCTTCCATTTGCACCCCAGAGACATGCCCAGGAAAGTCTGGCAGACTGCTGTCTGGCACAGATGAAAAGCAGGCTAGGCTGTTTCATAACACTTTAACAGGAACTGGGAATGAACCTGGGCACTGCTTCATGTTTTTGGTAGAGATGCATCCTAGGTGAGTCCGAGACCCCAGAAGTTCTAGGTATTTAGCTAAACCACTGGAAACTATCAGAAGTTCCTATGTACCATACTTAGCCTATGTATAAATATTTTCCTTGAACAAGTCCTCTTTTCCCACAGCTGTCTACAGTAATTTCCTGCAGACAGGAATCCTGCAGTAATTTCTCCAGCTTTTTGGGAGAGATAAGGGATATGAAGCATCTGACAGAAGATGGGGATATGCTGCTGTTAGGGACAAATGAGAGCTTGAAGTCTCTGTGCCTCAAGGGGCAGGTTTAGGTTAGAAATCAGGAAGAGGCTTTTCCTCCAGAGGGTGATTGAGCACTGGAAGAGGCTCCCCAGGGAAGTGGTCAGAGCACCAAGCCTGACAAGATTTCAAGAAGTGTTTGGACAATGCTTTCAGGCACATGGTATGATTTTGGGGGTGTCCTGTGTAGGGCCAGAAGTTGAACTCAATGATCCTCATGGGTCTCTTCCAACTCAGTGTATTCTATAATTCTATAATTCTGTGATTCTATAATTCAGGCAGGCACAGTGTCTACTCACTAAGCAGGCAGATTGATTTCACAGCAACACAAGGCGTCTGAGTCACAGCCCACAGACTTGCAGCTCCCCAGCTGTCTCATTGGCAGATCTGAACTTAGATTTCCACAGGGCAATGTGCGAAATATGGTCCCACTACAGGATGAAGATCTTCATTTATGGGATGCTGATAAGACATTGAGTCTTACCTATCATTATGCCAGTCAGGCAGGTTGGTACCCTTGCTATGAAAAAAAGAACGTGGATGTGTATTAAGATTGATGCCTGCCAAAGGCAGGTTAAACTGTGGAGTGCTAAACAACTCAGACAGCTGAGGTTGCTAGAGCCCACTTCCTTAGATGTTCAGCTGCAAAATTAGGATCAACACCAGAACAGGATGCCATAATAAGTGGTCTGGCTAAAATCCATTGCTGCTTAATGAAGAAAAGAGGAAAGAAAGCACAAGAGTAAGATATGGACCCACAAAAGCCCCAAGAGTACTTCTAAACAGACAGCATTTTTCAGAATTGCATAATGTTTATAAGGCCAGAAAGGGCCTATGTTCGTAGGACCTAAGATTTATATTCTGGAAATGTTTGCAAAATATGCCAGTGCAGTCAGACTTCTGAGATGGTGAAGTTGTAAGTACTCAGCTGCAATGAAGATACACAGCCAGGAGGGCGAGAGTAGCCAACACACCTCTGCTGACTGGCAGGATGAAAAATCCAGAGAAATAGGAATTGCAGGTTGCAAGCACAACCTGTTACGTTTGAAAGAGCCTGCCAGTGCATTCAAGCAGCTGGCCATCTCCCTCTGCTGGCAACTCCCAAACACTCTCAGTGATGTTGTCTCCGGCTGGAGCCCCTCCAAGGCAAATGCCAGGAGGGCAAAGACGCCGCGCCCCTTGTATATCACTCTTGGGTCACAGGTAGCCTCTTTCATCCTCAGGGTCAAAATGAACCCGGAGCTGGAACTCTCCTAATGAGAAAATAAAATGAGTACAGATTGCAAAGCTGTTGTGGTGTTTTGTGCAGATGGTGGGAAGATACTTGTATCCCCAGGACATCCTGCTGCTCCTGCCAGCCCTCTCACATCCTGTGAGCAACAGCTCTCTCCAGCTCATGGCTCCAGCCATGTCCCAGAGTACTGAGTCACCTCATGCCATGGAACAAAGTCAAGTCTGCTGGGTCTTCACCTTAGCCACAAGACCTGGGGAAATGTGCGAGAGGTTATACCGGGTTCAGAACTTAGCTTGGAGAAACTCTCCATTTCTTCCCTTTGTGCTTCAGCTGCCTCAGCTGTGGAGTGGGGCCAACAGCCATCCTGCTTTGGTTATCAGCAGTGCTCAGTGGATGGAAGTTGCTCTCACTGATGATATGTCCACTACTGAGCTCCTCCTAGATGCCCTGTGGGCACACAAAGGGCATCAGAGGGGACAAGACATTTAACTCCCTCTGTCTCATGTCCTGTCTCCAGAAGATGACAGACCTGGCAAGTTTCTCATGTCTTGCTTTCTACCAATTCCTGTCTCCCAGCTGGTAGCTCAAGCATTGGTAGGGTAGGAAACAGGGTCTCAAGCCCTTTGGCTCTGCTCACCCTGTGGACTGTAGGTAACCAGCAGTATCTGGATATGAATCAGGGGAGAAGCCACAGCATCACCCTGCACCTGGGGGCTCTCTTGGGGTGTGGCTCTGACGGACACTCATGGCCCTCTTTGCACTGCACACCCAACTCCCAGGAGCATTCCTGACTCCAGACTGAACACAACGGGACTCACACTGTGGGACAGAAATATCCTGAGAAGACTGACTACACGAAAGGGTATTTGTAGTCCAGGAAGAAAAAACTTGGATGAGATTTGCAAAGCAATTTTCCAAAGGTCATGGGAAAGGATTCAAAATAACTCCTTGCATTGGTCTTATGATGCCTGAGGCACTATAGTAGCTGCTACTGTTTCAACAAGCAAGGTGATAATATAGTGGCAGCATTATGTAGTGCATCAACACCACCATTTCTGCTGCCATGCTGGGTATGGAGGCAGATAATACATCAAAGGGACTGTCCCCCATTTGCTGAGATAACGAAAATATTGCATAACTGGCTACACTGCCTTTTCAAATAACATGCCCATTCAGGTTTTCCATTAAAGAAAACGATGTTTGTTGAGTTTCTAATTTTCTTTTTTTTCCCCCTTAATAATTGTGTGTGAACAAGGTGTCAGATCCTTCCCAAGAACAAAGCAATAGCATTGACATCGGCGTGGAGATTTTGGCTTGGACTCCTGGGAGAACTGACAGAGCACTCTTAATGCTCTCAGAGACTTAAGGAGATAGGTCTCCAAGGATGGCTCAAAAAAGTCAGGCCAGAAAGATGCATAGGACTCAACTCATCTGCTCCATAGAACATAAGGTAACTGGGCTCAGGCCTCAAGCAATTTTTTAGTATCTTAGATGTGAATTCAATCATCTTGATTCAGTCATTTGTAGAGAAACAAATCTGCAAGACAAAAGGCCATACTCAAGCCAGTTTTTATAGTACCTAGCAGGGCCAGCTGGCTTCTAATTGTGCAGCTCCCTTGGTTTGCAGGCTGAACATTGCTGCCAGCTCACCTCAGCAACACGATAGCAAGTCAGTCTAGAACATCTGCAGACAATCTTGAAACACCCACCATTTTTTGGACTTTAGATGCTACACCAAGCATCTAAGTAACTTCTAAATGCTAAAAGGAGTCAAGAGATCTCATTCTGATGAGAAGGCTATTCAGAAGATTTGAGAAATTCCCACAAAGACCGACAGATATCATACAAAGCAGTTAGACTGTGATTTTCAAATATGAAGAACATTGAAACAAAAATGGCTTTGGTGGCCTCCTGCCTCTTCCAAGTAACAGGAGGAAGGCCAGATATTCCTTTGGGTTATCTATTCTGCTTGCAAGAAGCCCTTCTAGTCAAGTAGCTGACTAGAGACTGTCATCAGAAATTATGACAATCTTTTGCCAGGGATGAGGCAGATGGCAAACATCAATTCCCTTCAAGCTCAGTGGAGGATGAAGAAGGACCTAGTGCTTCGTGGCTGAGACCATATCGACCAGTCTACAGTACTGATAAGATTGTAAATTAGCCTAGAGACATAAGGACATTGTCTTCAGAGCTATGGCTCTATTGAGCCCCATTGCAAACCAGTAACAATAGGAGAGATCATAACTACCTAAGATGTGCTATATTTACATGTTGCTAAGCCCTTCCAAGTTGAGTTTTTTGTGCAATCGATAGGGGAATGCCACCATAAACTGTCAGCCTATTTTCCACAGAGTGCCTATGGAATATCCAAAATTTCCAGGTTGACCACAATACTAATGATTTTAAGCACCTAATTTAGGTGCTTCCTGGAAATAATACTGGAAAACAGGCAGTCTGAACTGATATTGCCAAGTTGGATGTCTAAATCCCCACTGGGAAAAGGTTGGATGGGATCTAGTTTTGCACCAAAGATAGCAAGTAATGGAATTTGCCTTTTCAGAAATGCAAGAGAAAACAAAGAATCCTTACTTTAACAAAGCTCATTCGAATAGTACACATCTTGGTCAGCTCATACACCACTTCAAAACCATGATTGACTGACTGGGCAAGCAGCTGGGCAAAGAGCTGGTTGTTGAAGATCTTGAGGCTGCAGCCACTGGGGATCTTGCAGACAGTGGCTGGGTGGAAGCCATGCTGGTAGTTACAGTTGCGGCTTTGCACAAAAATACTGCTGTCACTGACACATTCGGCATAAACTTCCCCACCAACGTAGTAAAGATGAACACCTTGAAAAAGAAAACATAACGTGTATTAATTCTCTACTATTCACAACACACTTTCTACCGGTCCAAGTGACCTTCAGCAAAAAAATTACTGATTTTCTTCTGAACCTGCCAGTGCCTAAGTGACTTACCAATACTAACTCAAGTTTTGACAGTGTCTTGGGGAAATGAAGGTGGAAACACTACTATCCAATACATCTTGAAAATATACATAAATTGGTAGGAGAATTTATCTTAATCTAAATCAGCAACCTTAAAGTTAGGGATCTTCTGTAAGCTAATTGTGTAGATGCCTTCTCTAGCCAGTAGATGATGAGAAGCACTGTGACCAGATGATTCTTTCAGTCCGCTACAGAGTGCAGGCTCACAGCCAGCTTAAACCCAGGGACATCTGTGCAAATGCTAAAAAGGTTCTCCCATTCCCTGCCACTGCTGTTTTTTCCCCCACCTGGTTACATATTCGTGGTCAGTTCATGATTCTGCAGTCATAACAACAAGGGGTAGCAGCACATTTTTAGGACAAAACCAACCTCTAAAAAGAAGTGAAAAAGGCTCGGTAAAAAGCAGGCTGAGTGGGAAAGGTATATGTAAAATAATATGTTCTCCCATAGTTTTCCAGGGTGACTCAGACAGGAACCTTAAAGACTGTCTTCAAGCCGTCACTTGACTTCTTTGCACCCATGAGATCTGAAATGAGATGCGAGTGGCGGGGGTAGCTTGGAGCATATGGTGGTGCTGCACCGGGAACATGGATGAGGGGACAGCTCCATTACACTAGATGTGAGCTTGACTCCAACTGCACCAAACACTGTGGGGTGCTGCACACTTTGGTATTATTTGACCTACGTCTCCTTTTACTATCCATGGAAATGGATAAAAGGGAAGGGAGAAGAAGCCCTATCAAGAGTGACTGCGGGAGCTGGGGTTGTTCGCCCTGGAGAAGAGGAGGCTCAGGGGTGACCTCATTGCTGTCTACAACTACCAGAAGGAAGGCTGTAGTCAGGTGGGTGTAAATCTCTTCTCTCAGGCTGCCAGCACCAGAACAAGAGGGCATGACCTCAGATTATGCATGGGGAGGTTTAGACTGGGTGTTAGGAAGAGCTTTTTCACAGAGAGTGCTCTCTCAGTGGAATGGTCTGCCCAGGGAGGTGGTGGAGTCACCATCCCTGGAGGTGTTTAAGAGAAGACGAGCTCAGTGACACGGTCTAGTTGGTGGGAGGCTTGGATGGATGGAGAATGGTGCCCGTGGCTCCAGGGTCGTGGGTTTGATCCCTGGGCGGGCATTCACTTGGGAGTTGGACTAGGTGATCCTTGTGGGTCTCTTCCAACTCAGAATAACCTGTGAACCTGTGACTGAAAACATGAAGGACCTTGATGGAGTCTGTATAACTTTCTGAAATAATCAGATAGAGTGAGAACAGAGATTAGGGAGAGAAGAATAAGGACATAAATATTCACCCCATTTCAAATCTTCAAGCATGGCTACTGATTTAGAATCACCACACTTTGTTGTGCTAAGGTGAAAGTTTTCAAGGCTGGGTTTTCAAAGTACATTGAGGAACTCATTTTCTGGAAAAAAAAAAATGAATGCTTTCAAAGGCATTGCCCAAACCATGTGCTATAATAACAAAACCACTCTCCAAAACAGATGCTACAAATTGCTTTTTGCTTGTGGACTTTTTAAAAGTAATAAATACAGCAGTAATGAAATATCAGTATGTCTTTCTATTCTTCTAGCATTCATTCACCAGTGAAAACCAGCCTCAAGGAAGCCAAGCAGCTAAATAGGTATTTGTAGAAGACTAAATCAAGGGTCCGTATATTTTAGTAAGATTTCTTTTCTCCCTGCATAAACTAGAATTTCATCAGTCTCCAAGCAACAATTTTTTTGACACTGATCAAAAGTCCACTTTTTGTCCTTGAAGTCTGACTGCTGAAACAGGTCCAATTGCTAGTAGATGTTGCATTGTGTTCCGGATTGTTTTTAGCTTTGATGTGGTGTTTCCAGGAAACCATTTCATGCTGATACACTAGATGACAATTCAATCACATATCCTTATCCTACTGAGCTAATCTTGTTTACTCACTTTTTTCTCCCTTGTTAACATGTGACAACTGTATGTATCCATTTCAGTGGCTTTCATCTGTCCACCGTGTTTTGAACTACACGCTTTTGGAGCTGCTCTGTGCTTTTTTGCAGGCCTGTACTGGTGCCACTTACACTCCACTTGTATACATTTTTTGAAGATTTGCATAAACAACCAAGTACAGTAAAATTAAGGTTCTGCGGGGAGGTTGCAGCCAGATGGGTGTAGACCTCTTCTTCCAGGCTGACGACACCAGAACGAGAGGGCACGGCCTCAAGCTACGCCAGGGGAGGTTTAATCTTAATGTTAGGAAGCGGTTTTTCATGGAGAGAGTGATTGCATATTGGAATGGGCTGCCCAGGGAGGTGGTGGAGTCGCCGTCCCTGGAGGTGTTTAAAAGAAGACTGGATGAGGAGCTTAGTGACATGGTCTAGCTGGGGGGTGTAGGGCTGGATGATCCTGAGCCCCTTCCGGCTCGGAGTGGCCTGCTAGACTGTGAGGGATCTAGGTTGGTGTTACCGCTCTGGGATGTGCTCTCGGTCTCTGTATGGGTGTTAGATGGTGAGTTGGACTAGATGATCCTTGTGGGTCCCTTCCAGCTGATAATATTCTGTGATTCTGTGATTCTGTTATATACTAAGCTCCTCTCTTCCCTTGGGCACATTCCTAGTGTAGGACTTAAAAAGGACTTTTAATCAATAAAGATAGATCTTCAAATTTAAATGGATTAAGACCATTGACATTTACCTCATTTTATTTCTGTTCTATCTCTTCCTCTTTTGGGCCAGAAAAATCACAGGATGTAACATCCTCAAATGACAGCTGGGATCTTTTGTCATTCTTCTTTTAGGGCCAGGCTCAGCTTTCAGCTACATCCCCCTGACATCTTACACTGACAGGGAAGCTTTCCTTTATTTTCTAAGTTAGAACTAGATGTACAACACATTTGCACCACTCACAATGAACCACTACGATACTTGTAGCATCACAGTGGCTACACAGAGTGTATCTGCAACACAAGTGCTTTCCCTTCCATAGAAAAGTGCAAGAGCAAAGCACAACATTGCCTGCACTAGC
Source organism: Pitta sordida (assembly GCA_013390025.1). Lineage (NCBI taxonomy): Eukaryota > Metazoa > Chordata > Aves > Passeriformes > Pittidae > Pitta > Pitta sordida. The sequence continues at coordinate 33,740 of WEKX01009319.1, read as the reverse complement.
CTTAAGGTTCACTGCTGTTTGCAAAAACTGTATCACATTTGTCTCAGAGCTTCCTCGTATTCAGTCATTCAATACTAGACTATCAAGACCCAGTTAAAATCTTGCTGTAGGCTTGGGAAATGAGGTGAGGTTGAAAAGATAATAGGAGTTGAACAATTAGAGTTAATTAGCTCAGTGGGAAATACATTCCCAGGCAGGTACTGGTGAGAGGCTGGATTGGCAAGATAATGATTCTAGACTGGATAAACCAGAACATGCAAAGCTTCATCTGCACGGAGACGTGGCTGGCACCAACCTTCTGACTCACTGTCACAAGCAGTAGTAAGTCCTGGGAGAACATCAGGCCCTACAGAGCCCTGGTGAGCTCGGATCAAGTGTGTGTGGCTATGCATGTCCAGGTGTGGCCACCAGCAGCATATGATGCTGAACACCAGAACTGCAGCATACTGGAACCACTGGTGCGAGAATCTAAGCCTTAGTTTTACTGATGGAAAGTTGACAAAGCAGGGAATCAGACTGGCAGGGGGAGGGAAAGCTACAAGTCCAGCTGTGTTCTTCAGCTAAGTAACTCAACTACTAAGTATTTCATCCATCTCTCTTTGTTATTTGGTGGGAAGAGAACCAGCCCTGAGGCACCAGCAATTATCCTTTTAGTGGCATTTCAATGGCAATATTCCCAGTTGCCAGAAGCTCCAATAAATAAAATGAAAATACATACGGCTAAATTAGAACACATAACTATAAACAACATTCTTCTCTTTGCTGCCTAAGTAAATAGCTTTTGTAAGGAATTACTCTGCTGATTGTTATCCAGTCAGAAAACAATCAGCCGCTTTTCTTCTATTTCAGAAGTAATCTCAGAGCTTTGATTTTAAAACAAGCACACCTGACAAATCAGCTAGGTTTGTTAATGAATCATTTAAGCTCTATATATTCATGAGGATAAGGGATTTCCTCTTACCTTTTCCTATGTGTCTCCTTGTATTTTCTATAGTAGAGTTGCGGTTTACATTTGAGAGCAGACCCAGGCAGAACCTGTTTTTGTTATTTGAGGGATCTGTAAATCCATCTATAAGAATACTTCGAGAAGAAGCCTGGAAAGTCTCCCCTACCCGGTTGTTGAGTTCATAGTAGGCAACTGAGCACCAGTGTTGGGGTTCCTCATAACAAACAGGCCGAAAGTCTGTAGGAAATAAAGTTAATCAGCTACTCAGGTCTCAGTAATTTTTAAACAATTCTTCTCTGTTTTCTTTCCTCCCTCCCACTCTCAGTCCCCCATCTCTTCATCTAAACAGCCACTTATGTCATGCTTTATCTCAACAGCGGCTTCTGCTGCTTCTTAATATTTTGACTGAAGTCCCAAATACGCAAAAGTTTGGTGCACCAGCTTAACCCCAAGACTCTGAGGAGTCCCACTTCTTCTTAAAAAATGGTAATGCCACTGCATTAAATCGAGCACACTGGCATTCCTTGCTGAACTAGGGCCCAAACTATACACTGAGAATAGTGAATACAATATAATATAATATAATGGATAAATCTGCTCTGCACACCAGCAGGAGCTAGGGATGACAGACAGGCTCAAAGCAAGTCAAAACTAAGCCAAGCCTTCAGCCTAATACCAAACACTGTAGTTCAGAAGTAATAAATTATTCCTCCCCACCCTCAATTTTTGCATGCTTTTGGGCTTTCCGCTTCCATGTGGAATCATAAACAGAAATGTCAGCAAGGTCATTTTTTTGACCTACCTCTGCCCAGGTTTTCTAAGTCAGAGACAGAGAAAGACTCAAAAATGTAACAGAATCTCTAAACCTCATTTGTCCTATAGGAATTAGTAGGAAAACTTATCCTGCCTGCTTACCACAGGCATGTGAACATGTCTGTCCCCAGAGCACCTCTGTGCATAACCTCTAATAAACTTCCAACTAATATTCACTAGATAGGTGATCAGGGATGGTAAACAATGATAAAGAGATTTAGGTAGCTTGACAATTTATTTAAAAGTATTGGTGTCTGATAACTTGTTATTATATGACCATTCTGTGTACCCATCTGTAATTAGCACTGGGCCCTTCATCTTCCTTCTGTTCTAATTCCATGCCACATCCAATCTCCTTATCGTTTCATAAGGCTGGCAATATGTTTTCAGTGTGCATGTGCTTGCACAGTGTTCATTCTTCATTCTATAAATATCATTTCATTAGGAATACAATATGTATTTCCACCAAATCTTTCACTGACTGAAAGAACAGTGGTGATTTTTCCTTTGCAGTAGCAGAAAGTCAAAGGAAAACCCAGCTGAGGAATTCCCTTTCCCCTTGCTACTCTGCAGCAATGGGCTTTGAATAGTAGAGGTATCACTTGCCAGTACTAGTCCACAGGTGGAGAGATCATGGTGGAGGGGTCTTACTTTGAGGAATGCAAGGAGGGTCCCAAACCCTTCTTCTCTCACTATCTATGCCCTCTCCCACTTAGGCATTCTTATAAGGGACAAAGAGTGTGGTATTCCATAAAAATTTCTTTGTACTTCACTACAACAAGTAATTTTCTTTTCTAGCCAGTCAGTAATGTAACATTAATACAAAGATGGCAGTATTTAAAGTACTTTTTAAAGCCACAAGGCTTTAAAGTACTTGAAACCCAGAGCTGAAGGTGATAAAGAAATGAGTCCCAATATTGATAAAGCTTTTTGTGTGTTATATTGCCTCACCATCCATGATTTGATATGTTTATCTTTACAATGGAGATAATAGTGTTTGCTTTCATTAACAGCTTTTTAACTGTAATAGTCTATGGATACAAATAAGGTCTAAACTCTGAAACTTTGTACATAATACATGGTATTCTTACATCAATCTATTCTGCTAGCTAATGAATGTGTCTAGCACACAGCCTTACTGCAAAACTGCCTGAAACCTATTATTAGATATTCCTGAACCTTCTTGTTCAAAAGACAGTTTTGACTTAACAGTTTTTATTTAAAGAGTAGTACAAATGGTTATTTACTTTCAGCTTCTCCATCGGCAGATTTACCTCCATTGGGCAAAGACAGCACTAGTTGACTGTCAGCTATTGCATCCATTGACCGTCCATTGTGGATTCCTGGAGGTTCTCTTGTATGGTAGGGTGGAGGTGGAGTTTCCACTAGAAAAAAAAACAAACAACAAAACTGAGAGAAAGAAAGAGGAAAAAAAGAGAGGAAAAAAAAGAGAGAGAGGAAAAAAAGGGAGGGAAGGAAGGAAGGGAGGAAGGGAGGAAGGGAGGGAGGGA
>WEKX01009319.1:978-29647 GCA_013390025.1 Pitta sordida | reverse complement strand
GAGTTTCCTATCAATCAGTACACCCAAGTCTCTCTCCACTTCACCAGTCTCGAGCCACTCCTCCCCCAGCCGATAGCGGTGCACGGGGTTGTTATGGCCAAAGTGAAGAACCCGGCACTTAGTTTTGTTAAACCTCATACTGTTAGAGCCTGCCCACCTCTCCAGCCTGTCAAGGTCCCTCTGGAGGGCCTTCCTACCCTCCGGCTGTTCAACATTTGCCCCCAACCATTGAATCTTCCAAATAAATACTGCACAGGAATGTCATTCTACTTCAGCTCTGTTCAAGATTTAGGAATTTCACCCACAATATGATGTTTCCAACACACAGATGACATAACCCTCCCACATAAAATACAACAAACTAGAACAGTAAAACAAATCAAGAAATAGAGGACGACAAAAAAGTCACGGAAAGAAATATAATCACACAATCACATGGTCATACAGATATTTTTGATGTCTTTGCCCAAGCTAGTCACCATACGCTCTCTTTTTATCCACTAAAGAAAAACAGGCACCTGCAGACACAGTGTACCTCAGCTATCTTAGGCATATATAGAAGAAGGTGCAATTAATCTTGTTCAAGGAGTGCTTGGTTTTCTCCACTGATTACCGAGAGAGTAGAGAGAATTGCATGAGATGTAGAAATGTTCATAGCTGACATCTGTATTTGGTCACAGCAATCCCACTTATGTTTTTTGATGTAACTCCAGTTTGCTTTAGATACCCTTCCATCCCTGATCGTTAACACAGGCAAATTATGCTTATCAGCATGCCATGTGCTGTGATATACTGGAGCTCAAGTTCAGCCACTTCCATTTTTAAGTACCTTTGCAAGGTCCCAGGTTCAGTTTAATGCTCAAGTCAGTCTTTACATAGTTGGAATGGGCCTGATTTACCTGCCAGGACCAGCTCCACTGAATCCAGCTTGGTCACACAGAGGTGAAAGAAAAAATATAGGAGAAGACAAACAGGTCTCACTACTTGATGAAATGTTTCAATGTTGCTAAATATGATTTAATCTGAAGTATAGATCTAGAGAAGAAATTAATGAAGGCACATTCAGTTAATGGAGAGGGAAGGAAAACCATCACATTGTGTTGAAAGTATCCAGCTTAAAAGGAAGTTCAAATACTAAAAATATCTGGTAAAAATAAACTTCTTGCACTTAAAAGTGAAAATAGGCATATCATTGAGAACATGAATTTAAATACTTCACTGTTGAGACACTAAAATCATGATATTCTGACCTGAATTAATCTTTGTGCAAAAAGCTGATATCATTGAAACTATGTATTTGAAAGTTAAAGTACAGAATTGGATCTGAAACGTTTTGATACTAAAACTAGCTCTCAGCTGTGTTGCAGTAACAGCAAAAGTATAGTTAAAGTTTCAGCTAATTAAAGCAGTACTAAGTAACACAACACAAACAACGTGAGTGGCATAACCCTGATGACCTCAGAACTATGGAACATGTTCCAGTCATAGGAATGTGCTTTGTAGCTTCCCCAGCTGTTGGGCCAGATTGTTAAATACCTTCATTTCTGGAAATTTATTCAGTCAGTGGGATCACCATCCATTCAAAATTATTTCTGCACATCAATTTCCCCATTTTATCCTGTCTCTTGATGAACTTTCTAAGGTTGCTACCCTGACCATCTTAGGTCCCTAACTTAGGTATTGCAATGGTCTTTTCCACGAATTTTATTGGAAGCTTGGATCGGTAGCTTTAAACAGAAGGTGGCCTGCCACATCTGCTTCTCTCCTCAACTTTCCCCTTACAGTAATCATGAATCTAGCCACTTCTAAGAGTTCAATGACTACAATTTTTACTCCCTTGAACATCTGTCAGAAGGACTAGGAGACAATACACAAGAGACAGTCACAAGAAATCACATTCCAAATCCACTCTGTCCAACAGTTGAATATGTATCTACAGCCTGGTGGCAGCATACAGAATTGTCACCTGACCCCAGGTCCTGGCAAGAACTTCAACTGCCCCAGTCAGGATGACTAAAAGCTCAGTCTTACCTGTGAGCTGATAGGGACTCCCTGGTCCAGAAGAGCTTTCTGGTGAGTTGGGGTAGCTAATGCTGTTAGGTGACTGGGAGAACATGTGGCTGGGTGATGATGGAAAAGGGGTGCATGGAGGATGCTGGAAAGAATCGGGATAGGTGGCATTGTGTGGCATCAGTGGCTCACTGTGCAGAGAAGTGTTTCGAAACTTGGCAAGGAGGCTGAGGTGAGGGTTAAACTCGCTGTGTCTTGGAACGAGTACAGGAGGTAGGACTAAAAATGAAAACAAAAGAAAAAGAATTGTTAAAACTGCATTCTTGAATTAATATAACTTTGTAAGATAAAAAGAGGCATATTCCGTGCTACCTAAATATTGCTATCTATATATAAATCATTGAAGGGCAACAAACCTGTTCAAAACCAAGTATCAAAAGCTGACTCTTGGGACTTTTTTCGCCATATTTGCAGAGTTACAGCAGTTCCACATGCAAAATATGGAATCCTGACTTGAGCAAGGTATCAAAAAATTCACAGGTATGTCATGGGCACACAGTCCTCTTACAGAAATTCAAGTGGAACATCTCTCAAAATTAGTATTTCTTCCATCTTCAAAGACTGAACATGTCAGGAGTTTGCCAAATATTATCACTAGAATGTGCCAAATTCACAGCCAATTTTAATTAATAGTTCTCTGCAATACACTGCATATTTTACTATCAGTGTGTCACAGATGAGCGAAAGGAAGTACAGACCTGAAGCTATATACCATATCTAAAATGTTCTCAGGTACTTGAAAATGCTGCCAGTCAGACAGTGGGATCTTTAAAAGGAAAGGTAAATGGCAATTCATATATTGTAGCAATATCAATTTAGCTCTTGCAATATAGTTAGAAAAGATTTAACATGAGAAGGCATATGTCAATAGTTGTTATTTAAGCCATGAAAAATGCAGGTCAGAAAAATGAAATCCAAATTAACCAATGCGAAATTTGGTCTAGTAGAAGATACTGCTGCTCTTCACAAACTCCCTTTACTTGCATCTCACAGTCACTGCTGTTAACCACATTTCTCTTTTGAGAAACCCAAAGTTGACCGAAATTACTTTGGATTCTGACATGTAAGGAGCAAGAGCAGAACTGGAAACAAAACACTTTAAAAATCAAAATTAATGAGTTACCTATGAAGATGCAGTCCCTAGACTGGAACATAAGAGGCTTTTTAAATTGTTTTCCATATGGGAGCTCAACCTGAAGCTTTAATTGGGTCCCCCATAGTTCTTGTGTGGAGAACAGTACCTACAACAGGCGATTTATGTAGCTCAAGATTTCTCTATTAGTTACTAGCTCACATAGTGCCTAATTATCTTAGTTAAGGCCTTAAACACAAGTAGAGAGAACCCCAGTTGCTATTGTGCAGATCTAAAAGTCGTCAGAGAAGATAAGGAGGTAATTTGAGTTATTGTGACAAGAATGAATTGGCCCAACACCAGGGACAATTCAGCAGGCTTGTATTGATTGACCTAGTGTCCAGAGTTCCTCTGGTCTAAAACCCAGCAGCACGTAATCTTTCAGCCTACCCTTAACAGTTTATAGAAACAAATAGCAATGTGTACTCTTGGTTTTAAACACTGATGGGAATATATGTCTTGAACATGTTTTAACATATTGCTTGGGCTCGAAAGCTCTGCTTAGGTAGATTAGCAAATACCTTTTAATTACGTATAGCAAACTCTCATTTATCTAGCTTAATTGAAGTGTGGAATAATTGCTATAAAGCAAACAAAATACAGATAATGCTGTGCATGAGAAGAGGCTGCAGGACCACTCTCCTTGGAATGCACATCAGTTGCCTGGAGAGCTGGGGCAGTTGCTAGTTCCTGCTACAAATGATGGGCTTACAGTTTCTTGCTTGTTGTAGCACTATGCTATAACGCTGCGTCTCCCACTGGCATATACCATTTGGAAATTTGTCACCCATGAAGTGAAGAACTGAGTCCTAAACCCATACAAAACACTGGACTGATGTCAGAGAGTTCCCTGCAGAAGTTACCTTCTTACCTGCCTGGAAATACAGGCACTGGGATACCTGTAGTAGAGTAGACACAGTCCCTTCTCTGGCCCAATGCATTTCTAATTAGTTTCTGATCAGAACAAGGATGGGGTTTTGCAGATGACTTTCTCTCCTGCTTGTGATATGTCCCTATCTGTGGCATGAAGATTCTGTTGCCACTTTCTGGATGACGCTGGGCCCCTTCCGGCTCGGAGTGGCCTGCTAGACTGTGAGGGATCTAGGTTGGTGTTATGCTCTGCGATGTGCTCTCGGTCTCTGTACGGGTGTTAGATGGTGAGTTGGACTAGATGATCCTTGTGGGTCCCTTCCAACTCATAATATTCTGTGATTCTGTGATTCTGTTTCTGCTTCTTCACTGCTTTTTTTAGTTTTATGGATTATCTAGTCTTTCCAGGTAGGACTCATACAGGCAGTACAAGTATTCACATGGATCTTATTCACATGAATCTCTTCATAGTCAGTGGAAAGAAACAGGCTTTTTTACTGCTAAGTTCATCTGCTATATATTTGGAAAAGATCAGTACCACCACTGTAGATATGGTTTTGGTGACCTGGATCACTCCCATCCCCTGCTCCTGAGAGCACACCCAGGCTGTGAGCTGTTGCTGCTTCTGGAGTTTTCCTCTGCTGGTCCCTGAAACTGGTACGGTGCTTGCCAGGTCTAGTGCTCTGATCAGCAGCCTTAGAAAATGGGGAGCTAGTGATCCCTTTGCACCCAGGAGAGGTGCTGAGCAAGGGAGAGCTGTGCTACAGCACTGTGCTTCAGTGTTGAGAGGCTGGCACCTCACTGTGGGTACCACTGCTAAGGAAGATGCTTTCCTCAGCCCTGTGAGAACTCAACATAACTCCTTCTGTAAATGAAAGCTGACAACCTGGATGTATGAACAGCGCTTGGCAGGGAAAGCCTTTGATTTGCCTCGAGTGAGTCAGCAAGAATTTTCAAGCCTTGAACTCCTTCCCAGCTCTGACCAGAGTACTCCTAATTTCTGCTCTGCTGCACAGTTTTTGCCACCTCACTCAGTCTTTCCACTTACTGTTCTGTGACTGCCTAGAGGGCTAAAGCCTCTGTAGTGACAAGAAATTCAGATATTTTCTTGTTTATGGCTAAGAGTACCTCTAAGAACCTTGTTCTCCTTGTTCTTTTGGTAACATGTCACTCCCCACAGCTCTAACACTCTGAAGAGAGTATGACTGGAGGCACAAAACTGAGTAACTGAGAGTATTTAGACCTGTCTGTCCTCATAAATTACTTGCACTTTCTCCGCTCAGTGGGGTCCTTCTTTTCTACCTGCTATCACCACCAAGAGCTAGAGATGGATCCTTCCTTCTCTGCATACTTTAGTATTGATGATCTTTGTTGAACTGAAGACAAATACAGTCATGTCTCAAGTCCTGCCACTGCCTTACATGGACAAGGTTTTCTCCTGTTCCCTTTAGCTTCAACAGTTCGTGCTGGGAACCTGGTGGTGCCCAGGGCGTATGACTTTGGATGCTAGCAAGTAAATAATATGCCTCAGTTTAATGCCAAGTACAATATCCACACTGCAATTTCTCACACATGAGTCCATCTGTGCAGAGATTACTACCTTTGGAAGTCTACCCTCTGGTGAGATTCACCTATTCCCTGTGCCCATGACCACTCCCAAACACCAAATAGACGGCCAACAGTGAGATCATCAGGTGGTCTTCCAACTGGGAAGCTATCACATATTAGTCCCACTTAGGCTTTATGAAAGCAGTCAGTTAGTCTAAGTCAAAAATTCATTTAGGATCCTGCTCTCTACAGCAACCATGCACCCTCAAATTTTCAATACCTATACATGAATGATTTCATATAAAAATAAGGTACATGTTTAGGCATCTTCTATATTTTTCTGAAACTGCAGCTTCTTCTGACAACAAACGATTCAGATCTCTGACTAGCTTTTTGAAGAAACCAATGAAGGGGGAAGTAGAACATAACCATCCTTACCTATCTTCTTCATGCTAGGTGGCCTAACCCCTCTCTGCAGTGGGATGTTGTACAAGTAGAGGAAATACTTGCTGATTTTTTCTAAGTGGTACCTGCTACTCAGCACCCCTGAGAAGAAATACGCTGGTGTAGCAGGTATACACTGCTAGCAGCAATAAAAGCTACACATAATCTGTGCAGTACTGGTCAGCATAACCTAAAATGTGGCTTGGCAGTCTGAGGACATAACAGGGGCAATAAAATTCCTGAATCTTAGACCAGAGCTTAAAGCTGCTCTCTAGTTACAGAGGTCTAGGGATCTGCCAGACCAACAATTGAAGGATGAAGCCCTCCCATCTTTGACACAACTCATTCATTCTGGATAAAAGTCAGCAGATTTGGTCATAGAGTGGTTGACTCAGCAAGAAAGACTGCAGTGATTTAAAGCAATCCCTAAAAGAATGGACATTTGTATGAAAATAATACTGGCATTAAAAAATGCAGTTCTGATATTCTATGGGTGGATTCTTTAGCTCCAGAGGATGAGACCCAGAGAATCTCATATAATCCTAAAGTCACCAACAGCCAAGATACAGAAGATTTCCTGTAGTTAAAAGAGGACTGTTGTTTAAACAGACTGGCACCTAGACCGAATGCTCTCTGCCTTTTCTGCGTTGGTCTCTGCTACCACTTTCTCAAGAATTTCTTCTCTTGCCTCACCAACACCTCCTTGCAGAACTGCTTTCTAACTGAAGCTGCATTACATCACTTGTAGTGGTGCAAGTTATTTCTCCTGCTGCTGCCCCAGCACACCTGAGTACGTTGTACTCTTTGCTATGCCTCATCTTTCAAAGGGAGGTGTCTCATGTTTAAGCTTCAGCTTCTTATCTGTCCCTGCAAGAGGAGTCATGGGGGTGAATATAACAGCCTGAGAACAATTCCTAAGTCATGTGGAGAACTGGTACAGCACAGCTTGCATCCTCACAACTACACTCTCACCTCCAAAACAAGGTGATCAAGTCCAGCGTGACACAAGTCCCGTACCCCTGATATCTGCTAGTCCATGTGAGTCCACATGGGTCAAATTTGTTCATGCTACCAATTCAGCAATACCCAGACCTGCACCCTGTCCCCTTCTCATTTACTAGTAGAGATGTAATCAGTTTGTTGCACAGAATGATAGAGACGTTTGCAGTTGAAACCTTCTGTGTTTCAGGGTCAGAACAACAAGCTTTGACGGCCATTTAGCAGCTGCTGGACTACTGCAATACTAGCATTTGCTAGCTGGCACTGAACAGATGAAGAGACTAGGGATGAAAACAGCACCATGCAGCGCTGTCAGTTGCCATGCTGAGGAGACTCCATTATCTGCCCAGAAGTAACACCACAAGAAATGAAAAGATACTAAAAACTGCAGCCTTCAAAGAGAAAGATACACAAAATGGGAGGTTTTATGAACATATTTTGTCCGATTATTGAAGAGATTATTTTAGCAAGGCAGAAAATCAGCTCTTTCCACTGCAAACTGTTGACAACAAGCAGCACTTAGTGTAGCTGTAGCATTTAAAAGTTGTGACAATGTTTACAGCAGTTCAGATACAACTTCACAGAAATAATTCTGCTGCAGTGCAATGACTATCAGAAGAAACAGCCCCTGTTAACAAATGTTAACTAATGTCTTGTTTCATTTATGTGAAAAGAAGCATTCCACAGTTCACTCACCTGATCCTAATGTCACCTCAGAGTAAAGATCATGCCAGATAAAGAGTAATCACGGAATAATAAGTATACAATTACCAACCATTTCCCTTAGTAAATTAAAATACTATGATTTTTGGCAAAGGAGAGCTGGGTTAGACATTAGAATCCTTTTTGAACTGCAAGAAGAGCAAAGCAATGGATTCACTTGCCTGGAGGGGTTGTAGAGTCTTTATCATATGGGATTTTTAGAGCTCATTAGAAAAAGATCCGTCAGGAATGTACCTGGTAATTTAGTTGGGTTTGGTAGTCCGAGCAGAGGAAAACAGGATGAAAGCTCAAGATCTTTGTCAGCCCTGTTTTCTAACATCGCTACAGAAGTAAACACTGAACACTACAATCTTTTAACAGCTGCTTCAATTACATCAAGTCCAATTAAATGACCCTTTGGTGGTGAGGTCATGAGTTTCTAGTGCAGACCACATCCAGTACAAAGAAGATCACCAGGAGAAAATGTCAAAGTTTTATGAGAACTTGGAGGATTTATTTCACAGAAATTCTCCATTTAGCTAAGTAAATCCCACTTAAGGTAGGCCACCAAACATTTTAGGAAGAATCAACTGATCTGGTTTCACATCCACTGCAAAGTATTGTCACCTTCCTGCAATTCTTATATTTAAAGAGAGAGCTAGTGTTTCCTGTGGGCTAATGAGTCGATAGTTGATTTTCAGACAATGAAACATAAAATCTTGCCAGGGTGGTAAGTCTAGGCTAGTGCCTGGACTTCGTGCAAATGGAGACCAGTTCACACAGAGTGGATTCAGCACCCATATCCATGGAAAGGAAGCTAGTTTCAGCACCCTGGACAAGATCCAAGTGCCATTGGCAGTCCTGTGGGATGCAGACCCTGTGGGATGCAGACCCCACGAGGCAAGAGGATCCCTGCTTACTCCTGACTGCCAGAGCTATGATGCCAGTGGGCAGGGTAAGACTCAAGGCCCTTCCATTAGGCGGAGCCTTTTCACATTTCAGAGCACAATTCCTAGCATGCACCAAGACTAGACCTGACAGACCAAGAGCTAATAGAGGGAAGAGAATAATTTGCAGATGACATAATTACCTGGGGTTTCCACACGCCGATAGTGGTAGGGGTTAATGCACACTTCTTTCTGTTTTGAACCAAATGGGAACTCACAACATTCCAGTGGTTTCAACTCATGGTGAGACTGTAAATCAGGCCAGCGCCACACTCTGCAATATATGACATGGGGTAGACCCTTGCGGTGAGACACCTGCAGCCGCCCATCCAAGGAACGTGGAATTGTGACACATTTACTGGGCTGACCCGGGCAGCTCAGAGCCCTTTCCAGTTCTTCCATGGCACCTTTTTTCTTTTTTAACTTCTTCACCAAGGAATCAACAGCTTTTTCTGCCCACTTTTCTTCTTCATCTCCTTGTTTCCAGCCCAGCAGCCTTTTCACTGCAGGGCTGGTGAAGGAGAACAAGGAACTGATAGGGGTGCTGGAGTGCATAAGAAACAGAGATTACACACGAGTGCCAGTAGAGGCACAAATTGTTCTCCTGCCTTGCAAAGCCTGCACGGAGTTTCCACAGTATTGTGATGGGCACTTTCTTCAAGGAAAGGTTCTTCTACGCATACGTTGTTGTAGTCTTAGGCACTGGTTCCAAGTAGTCCAACAAGGTGGGTGTCAGAACTTTCCAAACATCAAGAAACTGCTGATGAAGCCTGGAACAGCAACACAATACATAGTTAGGCTTCAGACACTATTTTCATTGTTCCTTCAATAAAACATTTTGAAAAAGAAAATATTCAAAATATGTAGTTAATTTCCAAGGGTTTTCTGTTTGGTTTTTAATGTTTATTTTGGGTCCAAGCCTCTCCTCACCATGACCCTCCCCGCTCATTGCAGAGTTGAACCATGGAAACCATCATGCATCCAGTCACTAGCAGCCTATAAAAGGTTCAGCTCAAGCATCTTCTGTGAAATTAAATCTATAATATCAAATTTAATGGAAGAAATAAGTAGAATATTCTGATTTCAACTCCTCCTGCCACTCCAATCTCACTGTACTGTCAAGAGTTGTACAACATTAACTGCAAAACTAATTCAAAATGACTACTCCCAGATTTAATTTAGGGCCTTCGAAAGATCTGTTAGTATTCTCTAAACTTATTTTATTTCCTCACATGGAAGAGAAAAATGGTGCTTGTGTAGACAGTCTGTTTCTCTCACAGCTTTTTGGATCCAAATCACAAACTACTGGACACAGTTTGTGCTGGATGTATCCTGAGTTATTTTTGCTAGGAGTTGCTACACCTGACGAAGTCCAATAGAAAGATTTTAGTTCTTGAGGGCTTTGACTTTTTCTATTTTTTATTTCATGTAGCTGGAGTCAGTTTAAATTTAGCAGAAAATTACATATTTCCACTGACTGGAACTCTCAGGAAAAATGTCTTCATATGTCAAGCTATTTATTGCATTAAATATACTTCATGGACCACCTGTGCATAGCAAGTCGAAAGATCTGAACTATACAGAGAACACTTAAAACAGGAGATGGGAACAGCTTCTCAATGGCTGCCTCTAGAAAAGCAGTTCCATGATTACCCTGGTCTAGCCCTGTGGACCTTTTTAGCGTCACCAGTAAAGGCATTCAGGACTATTTATATGCAGCCACTGAGGAGATAGATGTTGCCCAGGGCTGGAAGCAGCAGAGCTTTCACAGATTCACAGATTCACAGAATATTATGAGTTGGAAGGGACCCATAANGACAACCTCCCTAGTCCAACTGACCACACTATTCCTGATGCAGGCCAGGATGCCATTGGCCTTCTTAGCCACCTGGGCACACTGCTGGCTCATATTGAGTTTCCTGTCAATCATTACACCTATGTCCCTCTCCACTAATCTCAAGCCACTCCTCCCCCAGCTGATAGTGGTGCATGGGGTTGTTATGTCCGAAGTGAAGAACCCAGCACTTAGTCTTGTTAAACCTCTTACTGTTGGAGCCTGCCCATCTCTGCAGCCTGTCAAGGTCCCTCTGAAGGGCCCTCCTACCCTCTGGCAGTTCAACATTTGCCCCCAGCTTGGCATCATCTGCAAACTTGCTGATGATGGATTCAATTCCCTCATCCATATCATCAATAAAGATGTTGAACAGTACTGGGCCTAACACTGACCCCTGTGGGACTCCATAAACCGTCTTATTCCTTAAATGTACAGTTCTTGTAAGAGTTCAAAGGGCACATGGAGACACTGCGTGAAGGCACAGGTACAACACATTGATACAGGAGGTCAATCCCAAAGACTGGTTTCTTAGCATAGTCTGATACCCTCAGCACCACACAACTCTGGAGTGTGCTGCAGAGTAAGCACACATGGCCCAGGCATCAGAGCCTCTTAAAGAAGCTGTGATGTTTACTGGGGACAAAGGACTGCCTAGAGCTGTTTCTCTTTCTAGCTCTTCTGTTTTGTTCTCATGCCCATCCCTCTGTCACACTGCATTACCCTTTAAGATGCCCAGCACCCTGAGAAATGCAGATACATGGAAACATAACAAGTTTTTTCCTTCTTCCACAACAGCAGCAATTATAAGGACAGGGGCTCAAACTCCCCAAAACCTCCCATTGTGTTAGGAAGATAGAAGTGCTTGGCCCAAGAGAAGAGAAAGCATAAAACCAACTCTTTGGCATGTCACAACACCCAGCAACATTTTCTGGTAAACCAGTCTCTGGTTCATGTAATTTCTACATTATCAATCTATGTGTGTGTCCATTTGTCCTCAGAGAGGCTCTTAACAGAGCACAGCAGTAACTCCCTCACTCATGCAAGTCATCAGTCAATGATCAATTCCACCAAACAGCCTGAACTTGTCCCACCACACAAAGAGAAGCTTCAGATTCCAGATTTTTTCCCTGCTCTGTATTAGTAAAAATCCAATGACCTGGAGTATTTAACTGGATAGTTGCTAATGCCTCTTAGTCAAAACCGAAGTCTATTCCAAACACTTAGAGGGTACATGTGAGAGCAAAGTAAATTCAGAACGATTTATCACAGGAAAAACCCCTCAAGCTGCTTGTAAAACATAATATGAATAAAATTTAGGCATCCTGTGTAGTGGAGGTCTGTCCCTTGCTGCTCCTGTGAGAACCTGTGGAGGATCCGCCACCACACTGCTGTCATTGCTTGGTGGCATCAAGCTCCATCCTTATGTGAGATAATGAAACAATGCTAGGATTGCTATGGATCAGCCCTAAAAGCAGCAACAGGAAGCAAGGAAAGTCTAGGATGAAATCCCATTGGACCAGCAGCAGTGTGGAAGTCTCTGCTCCAGGCTGAGAGAGAAAATGGCTCACACTTCTTATCTGAAGGGGTCTCCTGGGCATTGGCATGTGTAAACAACTGCTTCTGATAAGTTAATGCAATGTTACAATCATCAGATATGAAAACATACATGTTCACATAAAAGTATTGTCCCAAGATTTTCTTTTCCATTTTGACCAAGGTTTTAAATAAACACATTAATCTCGTTCAGTCAAATTAAATAACTCAACAGTGACATCAGTATGAGTCTAAGCACTATTGTTGGTAGTGGGAGAGTCGCCAAGGCAATGTGTACAAAAGCAAAAGCCATGCTTTGCAGACCATGTGATGTAGTCTCAGATAAGTACATTGCATAATTTCCTACCACGCTCCCCCCAGTTTCTTGTAAAATCTTTTTTCCCCCAAATTGAACTGACACATAAAATGTAAATGGTATTAAATACACTAAACTGCTTTCAAATAATATTGTTATCAGAACATCCTAGTTTAATGTTATTAAATTACATAATACTGCATACTCTCGAGCAGATTAGGTCCTGTGTTGCTACGCTTAGCTTCTCCATTATGAAATATGTAGGCAGCCACTCTGCTCCAGGGTTGCAATGACAGAGATATCAATTCACAATTTAATTTTAACAGTCTTTCAGGATAGCAGTTGCTTAAGCAGTATGCCTTTGGTAACAGGCAACTTGCCTACCCAGCTGGAAACTTTCGGTGTTGAAATGTTTCAAAACCACACTTGATGTATTTTTTTTGCTGATGATCCATTATGCTTCTTGATGCTCATCACTTTAGAGTAGCAGTGGAGAGGGAAGCGTTATAGTTTTCATTCATATCCCCACCATATGTGTAAAGCCATACCATGATACTAGTTCTGGTCTGGTAACCTCTATCCCCTCAATGACAGAGTGATATGCTATCATGAGTATGAGTCAGGCATTATGCAGAATATATTCCTAACACAATTCTATCATACAGGTCCGTAAGGAAGACTTTGTCTCTCTGTCAGCTAAGGGACTGGACAACACAAAACACGGTCAGTCCTCCATGCTGTAAATTTTTTCCATCACTGAGGTTAGCCTAATGTCTGAAGCTTTATTTAGGAAAGAGGCGGATGACATATGGTACAGTGAGTACGTTTCTGCTCAGATACCGTATTTTTGTTGTCCACCACTTTGTTTCTGTGGCCTGCAGGAGAAGGAGGGGCTGGAAATGTGTCAGTCCAGTTCACTGGCTCCATTCTACCTAAGTATAGGGTGCCTACCTTAGCTATGGCACATTACTGTAGGAAATATTTTTGGGCACAGGAACTTGATTACTTATAGCATGTTATTGCTGCAGTATCTGGAACAGCTTTCATCTGTGCCAGTAGCAGTTCCCTAAATCACTTTTGTGTGTAGTTTGAATAAGCAGGGAATAGGGGTCTCTCCTAATAGTAAGTCTGCACAGAATCACCCTGTTTTGGAGGGTGAGACAGCTATTGCGTGGAAGTAAGTGTCAAGGCCAAGAACAGTATAGGGCATGTTTTTCCTAATGTCTAACATAGACCTCCCCAGACACAGCTTGGTACCATTCCCTCAGGCTGGGAGAATTTTCCCCCAACTGGCACAGCAGAGAAATAGTACCAATCCTTGTTACATTTCACTCTAAGTTTTCTGCAAAAGGCAAAAAAGGAAAACCACATGGATGCTAACAAAACCAGACTTAAAACATGTAAAAGTATAAAAGCAAAGTGTCCACCCTCCCTCAGAAGCATATCTGTGCATGTGTGTGAAAGCACAGGTGTATGCAGATGTGTGTATGCTTCTGGAATGCTGCCTCCACTCGAAGAGCTTGTCTGGGCTAACTGCACCATGTGAGGCAGAGGCATGGCTATCTGTCTTGAAAGTGGCTGACATCATCAGCCTCGGTGTCACTCCAACAGCTAAGTAAGGCCACAGAAGGAGATTTCTCAGAGGGTCGTCTAGACATAAGCTGTGCAGTTCTTGGAGATGCAGCGGCTGGAAAATGGAGTAGTGAGACAATTATAGCTGGAAGTCTGCCACTCAGCAACTAAGTCACAACAGAATTGAAAGGGAGAAAATTATTTCAGTCAACCAATATAAAGAGGAATGCTGTGAACAGGCGCTTGGTTAGTTATTTTTACATAGCACTGATTCAGTTACTTATACCTAATATGAAAGAGAGAAGCATGCAAGTTTTTCTAATGTAACCAAGTCTTGATATGTTTTCAAATATGCCCAACTGGCAGCAGCCAGCAGACACCCAGGGCTGGTAAAGAACCTCTCGGGTTTCATCATCACTGCCACTCACTATGAGGATCTTCCACACATCAGCAGGGGAAAGGGCTTTCAAATAAACAAATACATAAACAAACAAACAAAAAATAGAAGTGTGTACAAATACTTGAGCCTCAAATGAGTGAGGAACCTCACCAGCCTTGCCTTGGGCCTCATGCACCCACAGTTTTGGGGTTTTCTTGCAGGCACAGCAGCTCAGAGCTAGACAGGAGGGGTTTCACATGTGCACTCACTCTGGAAGAGCAGTGTGAAAGCACATGTCTGAGCTGCACCAGCTCATGGCTTGGGAGTGGGGGTCACATGTTATTCTTGACACATGTAAATGACTTGAAAACATTCATGTTCCACTCGTGNTGGGATGTTAGTTGTCAGGACGGGCAAAGGAATTTTCCCCCAACCTCGCAACGTTGCTATTAAAGACATGCCTACTCTAAAACTCTTCGGAGTCTTGGGGTTTGTTCCGTAAATCAGCATCCACATCATTTGGGATGCCTCGAGGCTTCTTGCTGTGCTTGGGACCTGCCAGAAAAGGGTGCTGTTATGAACCTATCTGAAACTACGGTCTTTCACACCCAGGAAAATTCAAAGAATGAATTATTCATTACAATGTTACTGACTTCTTCCACGACCACAGAATCTAACAACAAGGATTTAAATTAAATGGGATGTAAAGAAGGTTTTTTGTTTGTTTGTTTTTAATTAAGAAAGTAGATTTCTTCTTGGTTTCACCCTGGACTTCTTCAATTGAAAACAGCTGCAATGACAGGAGGTAGAGTGCTTGGGACTTATATTTATCCATGTTTCACACAGCCCTGTCAACATCTTGTTTTTTATTCCTATAAACTTAAATGAATAATGCAAACTTCTGAAACTCATTTTCTTGAGTCTTTTTAAAGTTTGTTCTGAAACCCCTTCTACAATGAGCTTTATGTGAAGGCATCAATATCAAAGAGAAAATCTCACAGCACCTCATACCTCTCTGGCCACTCATCTACCCTGTGGAGCCTTCATCTGAACTCACCGCTTCCCAGATGAAGGAAGGACAAAATTTGATGCTAGTGTCTAAAAATCTGTGACATCCAAATTGTGTAATCACACAAATATTACCTCATCTACTCAGTATTGCTTAGCTTCTTTTGACAGCAATAACACATTCTCATTTGATATAAAGAAGGAAAGCTTCCAGTATATAAGCTGCACACCTTAAAAGAGCTACATGCTCTTTCATAGGCCAAACACTTGTGAATGTGTCTAAGAGGCATAAATTCTGTCACAAAAGAAAATTAAAGCATTGAGGTCACTTTTGGTATGCCTATGACACCTGACTAGGAAGAAGAAACGTATCAGTTCCTGTGGGAGGACTGCTCTGGGTGAGCACATAGACAGATGTTTCAACAAAGCTTCATTAGTATGACATAAGATGGGGATAACTGAGGGGCATGGACATGGTAACAGTATGCTCACGTGCAAAAGGCTGCTGCAGGCAGGACAGGGGCAATCTGTTTTCTGTGTCCACTTGAAGAAATAGAGAGGGCATATGAATAGGATTGGTGCATGTTAGGATAGCTGCTATGAGAAGTCTGTGAGCACATATGATACAGCTTGCTTCAAGAATAACTGTGCTGGCCGTGGTGAGGAAGAAGGGACTGGAAAACCCCTTGAGATGAGCTCTTATAACCCTACCTTCCCTACTATGACCAAGCAAAGAAGCCCCTCTCTTCAGGTGCAGCTACACCGGCTTTGCCCCCTGGGCTACTTGCGTCCAGCTGCTGAGGGTAAACTCAAACCTGAGAGCTGTATGTTCTCACTGATTTTTGCCTTCAAAAATTGCCCACAATATTTTAATGTAGCCCACAAGATTACCACAACCAAAGTCTGTGCAAAAATACTAAACCAGACCAATTTATCGCTATGATCTGTCTTTGACTGCACTTCCTTCCTTGGTATTAATTCTTAAAGGAAACCAGTGACTGTGGTGTTTATAAGGAATGAACCACCCTGTGTTCCCTGGCTGGACCACACTGAAGTTTCTAAGATGCAATCCCACAGGGACACATCCTCTTCTCTGCCTCACACCCTGCTCCCTGCAGGCAGAAGGAAGACCCATTCATGCAGTCTCTGCCTTACCCCTTCCTGTGGTTGCCTTGCTCAGGCTCAGATCAGCAGCTCCAAGGAAGAGACCCTCCATCAGCTGCTTTCCACTAGCAGAGCTGAAAGCTAAGGAGCACACATGCCATGAAGCAGCAGTGGGAAAAAGTAGGAGGCACTGGGATGATGGGGAGCTGCATCAACCTGCTCTGGGAAGCCAAAATATCTTCTCATGGCTCTGGTTATCCCCATTTTATAGCCAGTCGGTCCTGCATTCCTCACATACCCACTATTCCCAGAGAAACTGTAGCAAAGCCCATTGGTGTTTTTCTAAAAGTGGAACAGTGCAAATGTGCAAAAAATAGAATTCCTCTTTTTAAAATAAAAGCTGAGTCGTCTCTAATACAAAGCCTGCAGCCTAGTGCCTCCAGATCAAAGACTTCACAAAGGAGGAAGGGGTCTTGAAAAGAATTTCAGCTTCAGTGCTGGCCTAAAGTTTATATCCACACTAATCAGATTCCATAATCCTTGTTATCAATGACTCGCATTCATGGGGTCATTCCCAAATACCCATTTTAGGAAACGGATTTGCTTGGAATTAGATGTTAAGAATGCTGTAGATCAGGATAGATCTAAAGAACAATTACTTCACCAAGGATGTGGCACTCTAGTCTGATGAGAACATATTCTAGAAGTTTAGTGTCTTAAGTTATTAGAAGAGAATACACTTTTTGAGCTCTGGTTGTGGATTTATGGTGCACACATGCAAGGATTGCATCTTGTGTTTTTGAGATCTGCTGCCTAGCTGTGCCAGGAATCTAATGCCACAAAGTCAGAATTAACCTGCGGCACTGGGCTCCGCACTGTAGCTGCGGAGTCTGCTGTCTCCTGGCTGCAGCCTAGCACAGACACTCCCTGCCTAACACCCAAGGTCCCACAGAGAAACAACGGGGAGGTCTGCCTGAAGGGTTACTTTGTTATGGTATTGATAGGGCAGACATCTTTTGCAGGTGCTTTAGCATTACACAACTTGGCAGGTGAAATACAGATCAACAGATCATATGGATCATCAATAAAATACTCAAGAGGAAGAACTTCCAGAAGTGCTTCCCCTCTGACTGGCAGCAGGCCTGGAGAGGGAGAAACAATACTGCTGGCCATCTCTCCTCTGGCCAGGTGAGACAGCTTGGCCAACTGCATATGGGGGGATAGGTTTCACACACCAAAGACTTTCCATATACATCATGGACAGACATTTCCATGTACAGTTTTCCATGGAATCGCATTAGCATTTCATTGTGTTCAAACTATATCACATTCAAATCTGTTTTTCCTAAAAGGCTTTCATTGTGCATCACTGTGCAAATTGCTAATGCAGTAAGATTGACATATAGGTTCTCCTGCAAGAACATCCGCAGTCATCTGTGCTAATTAAGCCCTCAGTGGCCTGTGAAACCCTGGAGGGGGGGAGGAAGGGTGGAGCATCCATAGGGCTTACATCTTTGAGAACTGCAACAAATAGAATGTGGAGGACAGGTAAGCACTAATACTAGTGTGGTTTATCCATGTAAAGATCCAATTCAGTGGCAGGGATCACCTTGGACAAATGCTCCCAAGCAACAATACTGAGGCATATTCTATGAAAAATATCTGGATGTGGTTGATCTCTCTACGGAAGTTATTTCAAAACAACAGGACTAAGAACAAAAGGAGTAAGAACTTGTCTATCTAGTTCCTTTCTGTGGGAGAAAAGAGGACTGCTCAGCTCTGCCCCATGCAGCCCCTTCAGCCCAAGGGTCCCAAGGAGGCCACCACCAAGAAGCCTGAGGTGGTTCTGTAGGATATGCAGCAGGGCAATGGGAGTCACAGGCTGCAGCCTCCCATAGGACTGAATTTTGGTTTCTCTACTCTAGACATCTCTGTGAAGGCTTCACGTCCTGTGTGAAGTAATTCATGACCTGTTGATGAGATAGAGATAAATTAGCTACCTCATATATGCTGCAGGGTAAGAAACTGCACACTGGCAACTGGGCCAGAGTAATTAGACAGAGACAAGTAGGTTTGGATAGGCAAGACCAGCAAGTAACCAGAAGAAAGCCTTGAAAACCACATGAACTGCTCATGCCTCCAGTCAGTTCTGTGTCTAACTGGGCAGCATAAGGGATCACCTCCTGTCACAGGCCTCTGGCTTTCCCTCAGGTGCCTCGATTTCTGCATCTATCTTAAAGGCACCCTGGCAGGGATGGCTTTGTAAAGCACTATGAATTCTTCTGAATGAGAGGTGTTGCATGAGAATGCTAAAAACAAACAAACAAACAAAAAGGATTTTTTTGTTAAGAAAAGGTGCAGCAAGAAAACACACATGAAAAAAGATTAAGTATTGCTGAAATGTATTAACCTCATCAGCAGGGTTATTTGCCTTATAAAGGATTCTTCATTACGCAGAGCTTTGCTGTTCGAAGACATTGCCTTCTGGAAAAGGTACCTCCGTTGCATTCCTTCCTGCTGTTCTGCAGCAGCAGCAGCACCAGACCAAAGAAACACTGTTACCAAGACATGGCCAATCCGGCTGGTATTGTAGCCAGGTAATAAGGGTGAAAGGAAGCCTGAAGCAGAACAAACTGTAACAAGCCAGGGGTCTGTTAATTTTCTTTCCTCCTTATTTCTCTCCTTTAACACTCAGTGAGTTTGAGGCCAATATTTCTCCGGAACTCTGGGTGTGGGGAACATTTTCAAAGCCAGTAAAAAGACCAGACCTATAGAGAGACTCCAGAACAGGAGATGTTTAAGAAAGAAAAGCAGGAGACACAGGATTTTGGCAGGGGTCATGCTGACTGAGAGTAGAATGAAGGTGGAAGAAAAGAGCTTGTTGGGAAACTGGAGGTTGCAGTATCAAGCTGGAAGGTTGCCACATTGTGGACTAATGCTTTGGCAGCTGCAAACAAAAGGAAAGAGGAATGTAAGAAGCAACATGAAGAAAAGTGTTAAGAGATATCTGGAAGTATCAAGACCTGTGAGGAAAGAGAAGCAAAGATGATGCTAAGTTTGGCAGAGAGAGGGTAGTGATGATACTGACAAGGAAAAAGAGTGGGAAGGAAACAAGTTATGGAGAGAGTGTCATAAGACACTGTTCCTCCCAATCAGAAACACACTTCAATCCCAATGTTGTCTCAGAAAAAACAGAAATAAATTATCAGATTTTCTTCTGTCTTTTCTCGGTTTTTTATGTTGGAGTGACTGCAAAAATTGGGAAACCTCCTTTGCACCCTTTGGACCTCCACTGTGTCCTTGCTGTGCCCTTGTCCAGAGGAGCTAAACCTCAAAGTGAACTGCTCAACCTTACATCTGTCTAAGATGCTGCAATAACTCCTGCAGAAACCTGCAAGTGGTCCTGTGGAACAATCTGTCTAAAAATCACAGGTATCTCCATAAAATTTAGGTAGCTACTGTTTCACCTGCTTTGATTTAAATGTAAACATGTATTGGTCAGGATCTCAGTCTGGGCTCTGATCACACAATCTATTAGATCCACTCACCTGCAAAAGCACAAGGATTTAAGCTGCTATAATAAATACATGGGATCCAAGACTCTTTAGGGAACCTCTCAATCTGTAAAATTCCCACAGTATTAATCATTCAAACATTATAGACAAAATATAGGATGGGAAATAATTTGGGATATTTTAAAATTAATTTTATTGTACTGTATTCAGTCTAATGCTTCCTTACAACCAATGTGCTCAAAGACAGTAACAAGACTGCAATGATTATTTCAAATTGTCATTGTTATTGCTATCTTTTGCTATTCATGTACAATAACGCTAATGATTCTTCATACTTGTCTGTAGCAGGAAATCAGGCAGTCTAACAGAACAACCTTTCCTACGTATGTTTTTGCTGTATTGTTTTCAGTTAAAATATTTATTATGCATTGTTTGGTTGTTTTCTTCCCTAGCCCTGTAATTATTACTTGTAAAGGGTTTATTGCCCAACAAATGGAGTCTGTGTACACTTTCACTGTGTCTTTTTCAGCAGACAAATTACATAGAGTGCATATATATTGTATTTGTCTTCTGGTTCCCCTTATTCTTTCAAGTTTCTTTGAAACAGGACGCCTAGTACTGCTGATGCTGGAATTACTGTTAGTTGCTATCAGCACTGATGATAAAAGCACTGATGATAAACTCTAGCTAGTGGTTTGGTTAGAGGTCACTTGTAATTAGTAATCATTGTCCTTTGAATTTAACAATGCAAAAATAAAACTTTATAGCGACAGATTAGCCTGGCCATCAAAATTATGGCACTTTAGCATTCAGGAGAGGGGATTACATGACACACTATCGTCCAGACTGATAACAGGAGATAGGTAAGGATTCAAATGTGGCATGCAGAAAATCTGTAAAAGAATAAAAGGACAGAAAGGAGGGTGAACCATCCAGATGTTATGTGATACATTATAATGACACTTCTACACTCCTGTTTTAGTGAGCTGGGCCTCGTCCTGTACCCACTGAAGACAGGATGAGACATTACTACCAGTTTCCAGGAGAGCAGCCTTCAAATTCGAGCTGCTACCCCGTTCCTCTACACAGGTCCTCACCTTCTGTAGATATTTGGGGCACATGTGTGTGACTCTTAGCCTTGGGCAAGTGTGTTAATAAAATACTAATACTTAACTTCACAAAGTTGTGCAGCTGACAGATTTGTGCATATTCATATCAGTTGCTGGAGGTAAATAAAAGCTTCTATCTCCACCTCGAATCAATTTACAAATGCTGATACGGATGTGATGCATAAATTGGTGAATCTCCTGATAGGAAAATTTATGATAAGGATTCATGATAAAATACACTTGATCCTTATTCCAGTCATTTTTGCAGAATTACTGTTTACCAGCTCATGTGCGAGTCAACAAAGTGAAGAAGAAAAGGTTTCTAATTCCATTACAAACGACAGACAGGAATGGGAACTACTCCAAACTCAGTAAATACAAGAGATCCTTCTTGATACAACTGGCTTTAAATGTATTTTGGGGCATGTTTATTTTAGCTACTAAGTCAAATTAACTCAATATTTTAAAAACTAACCAACAAACCACAAATCTCTCCAGCCTCTGCTTTAAAATCTAACAGAAAGCAAAGATGAACCAGCCAGAAACTGGTACTTATCAAATCTGAAAGAAGGGAGTTGTCTGGCTGGATTAAAATGGATGAGGTTTGTTCGAGAGATGACATTTGTCCTACAGTTGCTGAGAGGAAGAATTTTGCATCGCTTTCTTCAGTTTGTACTCCTGAAGATGAGAAGATTAGTCCCACCACACAAAAACTTGCATGTAAGGGACGGACTTCTCCACTCAACAGACATACAGAGTACTGAAATGTGCATTATCTGCAGTGTCCTTCCCAAGCCACAACAAACTTGAATACGTTCCTGAGCTCTGCACATCATTTCCCACTTCTGACAAGCGAGAGCTCCTTCACTGAATTGTTGATCATTCTGGGCTGAAATTTTCACCGATTTATAAAATGTAAGTAGTTAACAGTGTGAGTGTGTATATGTGTGTGCACACATGTCCATGTGTGTGTGATTTATTTTCATTCCCACTAATGCCTCTTTTAAAGCAGACCTGGCCAGCATCAAATAAATTTACCCACAAAATCAAAGTAGGAAAACACAAAGTTACCATACAATATCCAAATTGTTACAAATGGGCCAAATTCTCAATTCCTCTACTTAGAGCTGCCTGGGCATGGAGGTAAAATTACAATGATTTATAATTTGCCATATCAAAGTCTATTGTTTTGGGACGTGTTGGTTACTTGCTAACATATAACGTTTTATCTTAGGAGCTAAAACGCCTAACAAAACAAAAGCCAACCAACTAACAAACCAACCAACCACACAAAAAGAACCCCAACCAAAACAATCAGAGGCACGGCTCGTAGCTGGAATAAACCCCCCAAATCCCAGTAATTCTGCTCCGTTTTGCCCGGGAGCGTGTCCAGGCGCAGGATTTCTTGAACAGAAATAACCACTGAAAGGAAAAGTACGTATTTCCAAATGTGTCATGTGGGGCTCTGTTGTTTCTTCTCTTTTTTCCCTCTCCTACTTAAACGAGGAGGAAAGAAACCCTGACAGCGGGAAGACTTGTCAGCGTTTAGCCATCCATAAAAATGTTTTTCTCCGCGCTCCTCCTTTCGCTCGCCGTCCTGGCGTCGGTCTGTCTCATCTCGCTGCTCCCCAGCCCCAGCCCCCGCCCGCACACCGCCCCAGCCCAGCGGGGCCGNCGCACACTCACACACACAGACGATCGCACACACCCGCGCTTGCACACACCCCCACACACGCACCCACTAACACTCGCACACCCCGCGCACCTCCCAGCACCCGCACCCACCACACGCGGCCCCCTCCCCGGGCTCGCCCCTGTGCAGTCGCCTCGTTCTGCCCCTCCGGCACAACGCAGCACGCTCACCCTCTCTGGCGGAGTTCACCCCAAGGCACAGCCGTGCGCCCTTCCCAACGCAGAAACCGTCCTTCACATCCCACATCCCTCCGAGGAATCGGCTCCCACTCGCCCCCAGCCTAGCGCCCCGTTTTCTGCCCGCGGCACCGCGGTGCCAGCCCTGCTCGGGGCTATGTGGGGCCGGCGAGGCGTTTGTGTGCCACCGCCGGCCTGCCTCGGGGCACTGCCTCCGCCCGGTGGCCCTGTACCCGGACATCTCGCAAGCCTCCGAGCCCCCGAGGATGGCACAGTGGCCAAGCAACTTCACCTAAGTCCTGCGCCGCTCCGGGTACTGCTAACCCGGCTTCTAGGTATAGGGGACAAACCCCGGCTGTGAGGAGAGACTTGGACAGTGTCCTTCTGGAGCGACTGGACGGCACAGCTGCAGAGGAGTTTGGGGGCCAGGATGCACCTTCCCACTGTGTAGGGATCCCATCATTTCACAGCGCTGATCAGAGAACAGCAAACTGCAACGGGTCCTGGCAAGCTGATGGATTTTCTGCTCCAGAGACTACCTGTTAAACTCTCGTATTACTTAGGAGTAACCATCTCTAGCTATGTAGCGTATTGCATTGGCTGTAATAAGGAAAGGCTGAAAGAGAAATATCAGGGAAGTCAAGTGGCTTCAAGGACACGAGACATAAAATCTACTTGTGAGACCAGGGCTCCAGGCAGTGTTAGGAACAGGCAGCGGCTTAGCCTGGCTGTGGCTGCACTGAGGGGTTCCAGTTAAGTTGCGCTGAGCCTTTTGAGGTCAATCAATAAATATGATTAAAGGTACCATCTTGCTGACATTTTCACCAAAAATTTTTTACATTGCAAGCATGACAGCAAAGCTAATGTTGTTTGACTAGACATCAAAAAGCCACAATAGAATTTCAGCTCCATAGCACAAATTTATGGAAGCATCTGCATGTGAGGGTTGTGATGCAATAGGCAGATACAATGTAATGCCCCAAAATACCTTTTTTTCCCATTTTGGCCTGAAACATCTTAAAACACCAGTAGCTTCCCCACAGCTGTCTGACTTCTACAGGCAGCTTTTTGACATGAGTGGCAGAAGAGATGCTGTTATTTATAAATCATTGCAAACATTAATAAAATACCAGTCACACATTCTAACTTGGCATGATTTCAGATTTTATATCCATAATGCTATTTATTTTTAACTGGAGACATCACACTATCAGCGCTATACACACAGACAGTTGGGGTGGCTCAGCCTAGGTGTGGTGTGTGACTTAGTAAGGCATGGCTCCAGATCATGAATCTGAGGGCTCTCACATCCAAGTTCTGTTGCATCTCTTTCAGGTGTTGAAACCACCAGTTTCTTATGCTTCTGCTCATAGTTGCAGCTACCAGCAAAGAGATGGCAGGACAAGGTGGGTATATACTCTCTCGTCACTCTGGCACACAGGCTTCTGTGCTATCTCCACCTTCATTGGCAGGGTTCATTAAAATGTCTGTACTGCTACTGGAGCAATCCCAACCAGTTGGGGATAGCAGCAGAGCCACGGCTGAGATTGATCCGTCAGTTCCTAAAGCTTTACTTTGATGGAAGCTTCCAGTTAAATAGGTATAAACTATTTGTGAAATGACCAAATTGCATTTGTATTTGTGTGGCACCAATTTTAACTGTGCCATTATGGAAAAAGCCTAGCTAACAGGGATTAAAGGGCTACATATATACTACTAGAGTTTGATATACTATAGATTATACAGCAGGCAACAATTTTTTTTGCCTGCAGTTGTATTTCAGATCATGTGGCATGCATGAATATATGCTGATGTTACCTGTGATCTGCTAAATCCTTTGAACTGTGTCTTCTCAGGAACAGGGCTCATGTATCCCATGTCTCCTTCCCCCTCTCTCCCCACACACTTTCAGACCCCTCCCTCATTCCAAATCTTCTGCACGGCTTTCAAAGCCTGCATCTTCTTTGAAAGACTCTGCTCCTCCTGCCACGGTGACTCATTACCTGTCACTCCTCTACACTGCCTGGGCTCTGCTAATTCCATTTCTCTTCTGCAGTTATCCTTCTCAAGTGCCCCATTTCCCATCCTGCCTCCTGGAAATGCTCTCCCTTAGTCTGCACATAATGTAACTTCTCAAATCTTGTGCTGAAAAACATGGTCCAACTTTCTAGAATCACAAAAAAACCTGTCATATGAGGGTATTCTCCTTAATTTGGTCTGTATTTTGTCTTTTTATACTGACTAGCTCTGTAAAGAAAATCATCAAGTAAAAGGTTAAGTAGAAAATAGTAAAGACTGTATGTAGCTGAAAAAAAAGAAGTGTTCTAATTTCTTTTAGCACTTAAACTGTGTAAAACACATAGAATAACATGGCTTTTCCACTTGGAGAGAACTGCAAGTTCCTAACAGCTGTAAATCTATTGACTCTCTATGTGCTGCTCCAGGGCTCCACTGAAGTACTGGCACTGTCCACCCCCGAACAAGGAATAGCTGTTACAAAAGCAGCATCATGTGCTCTGTGATGGAGGTACCTCAAACAGCTTTAAATGTGCTGGTGTGGGCATCGGAAGTCTTCTAGCCACAGCATCATGGATTTACTGTGTGAGTTACATTTTCCTCAAGGGCTTTCTCCAGGCAGAAACGGAGCATGCACTTGCCTCTGGCAGCAGATTTTTGAGAACAGCAACATAGCTGTGGTCCTGTTGCTTGCTTTGCCTGTGCCAGGGCCCTGTAAAGTGAGGGCTGTTTCTGTATTGCAGGGTGGAGTCAGAAATTCAGGGCAGCATTACCAAGAAGAATCTGGCTATTAAAACAGCAGCAATCGCAATCTCACTCCCTCGGTGGGTGCCTGAACGAGTCCAAACCCTACCAGGATGCCTCGCTCCACACCTTTTGCTCCCTTTCCGGGATAGGATTGGTCAGTCTCAAACTCTCATCCTCAGGTTTGACTAAGTTTGATGTCTCTTGTGCTGTCTAGAAGCTTGGAACTTGCTCAGTTTATCCTGCTTCTTATTCACAGGCAGTTTGGGTATCTCAGTATCCTAACTAAGATCCATCCAGTTTAGATACATCTGTATCAGGTTTAAAAGTAAACACTTGAACCATCAGGGAATCTTCTGTCACACATCTTTTTCAGCACAGGCAGGATGAAACAGTTGCTTGTTTGTGGTTTAAGCCGCTAATTCTCAGAAGAAAAGCAGATGGAAAAAGCAGCTGTAATCTTGTGCAACATGTTGGTGAACCTGGCATTACAGAGACTGTGCTGGGCAGCTGGATTCTCTGTTTTGTCACAGCAAAGGCATTAAAATTGGTCATCTCACCGCTCTTTGCTGCAGACTCTAAAAGTGAAGCTATAAATCTAGAAAGGCAGGAGAAAGAGGTAGGCAGGCAGGTTTGGAGCTGTGTCTCTAAAGGGAGAGAAGAAAAAAAGGCAATCCGCAATAGAGTGGATATGTAACAAGGCCTACCTAAGAAGATTGTAAAACAATAGTTCTGAAATAGCAGGAGACACAGAAGTGAGCAAGCTGAGTGGCTTAATGTACTGCCACCAGGATGTGGATTCTGACCCTTTTGGATCAGATGACCAGTAAGATCTAAAATTTTATCTTTTAGCTTCATAGCACTTTTTACCCAGAGTTGAAAGAGGTGTCAAGAAGTGAATAACCATACTATGATACGGACAAATGAACTTAAAACAGAACTTGATAACTTTCAACTACAAACCAAAAAAGACTCCGGAAAACATGTGGCCAGGTCACCACAGTTTGAAGAAGTGAAAAGGATAATTTCCTACTGAGCACCATAACTGAGCTGAAGAATTTTGTTAGTGTGTGTATGCAAGTACCTGCTGAAGCAGCTGCACAGGAATGAAATCATACTGTTTGTGATTAAAGTTTTTGGGGACAAATTCTGCCCTGAGCTAAGAAACCATAATTTTTAAGGAATTCCAGTG
The DNA here is from genome assembly GCA_013390025.1 of Pitta sordida. Lineage (NCBI taxonomy): Eukaryota > Metazoa > Chordata > Aves > Passeriformes > Pittidae > Pitta > Pitta sordida. The sequence continues at coordinate 2,744 of WEKX01009319.1, read as the reverse complement.
AAATTTGTTATCATCTTACTATATCAAAGCTTCACAGACTCCCTTGGTTTTTTCCTTTTATGATCCACATGCAAAGGCTTGGCTTTAAATCACAAAAAAATTTTAATACATTGAGATACAACTAACTGTCTTGTTACTTGTGCTGAGTTTGTTTTCTGCTGCAGAGTAAGACTCAAAATTCTCAGAACAGTATTATGGTTGAGATGTCTTTATATTCCAAGAGATGTGAATTGACCCCAGACTAGTTCAGATTAGTTTCAAGCACAGGTTCTTCCAGTTGATAGTCTGTTACTTCCTCCTCAAACTATGAGACCATATGGAAGAAGAGGGCAGAGACAACCTGCTTTTGTACTTCTTGTTCCTTTTGCATAGCAATGTAGATGACTTAGTAAACCTTAGAAGGTAAAACCTAGAAGGATTGTTTCCACTCTTTTTAGCCAGCCCTCGCTTAAATGTGTAATAAATCACTTCCCTGATGTTTGCTTGACCTGGATGAAATATTTATGTGCCTCTGGCTCAGCTGGCATTGGCTCAAGAACTGCTGTAATCTCCTGCCTTCAGTTCACTTTCTGAACTTCACTCCTAATGTTGGGAAGAATCACATGAACTGTCAGCCATTTTATCTCAGTTCATTCTTTATCCTACTAAGTCGAAGAGTTTTCTTGTTGTTGATGATTTGCTTGAGCGATAAGAAACAGTATGGAAAAGAAACAGTATTCATAACAGATTCATAAACAGTAAGAATGAACCACTGTCCTCTGACTTCACATATATACAGAGGTCCCAGGATTTCCCTGAACTGCAGCATCAAAGCCAACAGCTATGGCTGAACTAGAGCAAATCTTCTGGAAAAATCTTGAGCAATGGAAAAAACATTACAAGCCTTGTTAAGTTGTTCTGTGGTCAGGCTTATCCTTGGCTGTAAAGAAAAGTGGCTTTCTCCTCTGAATTTTTCTAGCTTCAGCTACCAGCAATTTGGTCCTGCGACTTTACATATGACACTAAAATTTCATTATTACATCCGTTCCTTTATAGACCATGCTTATGCTACCTTTTCCTTCATACACTTGGCAACAGCCATTAAGAATCAGGTGATTAAATCATCCTAAGAGTTGCTGGGCTTTTTTTTCAGCTTGATCTCCATCTTCAGTCGTGGCTTAGAGGGATTCTGCATCACTGTTCCTCTCTCTCCATTCCATAGGTTTACACCATGGCTCGTCCAATTTCACGAGCAGCAGCTGGATGCCTGGAAAAGCATTCCTACCCCTGCTCTCGTAGGCCTGGGGGCCTTTGGGCTTTCAGCCTCTCCACACAGGTTCTGAACCAGCACTCTACATCTTGCTACTGAGGTTTTTTTTCTTCTCTCCCTGTCGTGGTTTGACTCTGGCTGGATGCCAGAGACCCACCCCAACTTCTCCTGAAGGAGAGAAACTGGAGAATAAACCTGGTTACAGGCAAAAACAAGGCAAAACTATAAGTAAAGAACATAAAGGGTTTATTTTCTAACTAACAAGCTCAGAACTGCAAGGGAAGCATCATTTAGAAGGCAACCTTTCTCCCCCCACCCCTCCTTCTCTTACAATAGATGTAATATTCCCTTTTCCACCAGGAGGAAAAGGGGGAACATAGGGTAGGGGTAAACCAGGCATGTTGGTATTTCTGACCAGATCCAGGGTAGGAACCATCTCTCTGCCCTTCCTTAAAGTTCTCTCTCTCTCACAAGAAGGAAAGGTCTTTCATGACCCCTCCCAAGTGAGATCTCGACC